>OZ012738.1:330253122-330384753 GCA_963859935.3 Lathyrus sativus
CATAACAGCCAGATTCATTCATAGTCAAACAGAACAAAAAGATAAGATGTTCATACAACAGATGATAGAAAATAGAACAACAGAAAACAAATGCAAAAAACATGGAAAAGAAAACTAGGGCTGGCGAGAAGCAATCAGGGTCAGAAGATCAGTAATCTTTGCAATAGACTCTTCTTGCTTAGCCATCCAAGTCTTGATCTCTTCAGTAGTCTGTTCCTGTTTTATCATCCATGATCTGATTTCCTTGACTTCTTGGATAACATCTGGAGTCTCAGTCTTCATATCAGATGCAGAGGGTGCAGAAGCAGATGCAGTTGCCATAGGATGATCAATCTCCATGTCAGATGTAGGAGTATCTTCTATCATTTGAGTAGTCTCTTCAGCAGGAGCATCTTCCAGAAGAAGCACTAGGGTTGTGAGAATGCTCAGCAGAGTCTGTCTGACCATTTCAGCAAACTTTGCCTTTGCATCATCAGCACAAAGTGTTCGGAGATCAGATGCAGTAGAGTTGAACTTTGAGATGAATCTGTTCTAAGAAGCTTCAAATTTAGTAGGATCCATACTAGCCATGCACTCTTTCTCTACAGAAGCAATCCCCATACGTATTTCCTTCTTGAAATTCTTAAACAAAGTAGAAACATCTGATCTGGGTTTGGGGTTCAGAAAGTCTTCTATGGTGACTTTTTGTGATGGTTCGGAGGTGTGTGATCAGATGATGGTTGTTCAGATGATTGTGGTTCAGATGGTTGTGGTATGGATGGTTGTGGTTCAGAAGGTTGTGGTATGGATGTTTGTGGTATGGTGAGTTGAGGAGTAGAGGTGTCAAAATCAGATGGTGTTGATGTAACAACATCAGATGAGGATGGTAGAAAATCTGTGAAGTTAATTTTGGAGTGAAGAGAAAGGTGATAAATGTGGTGTTCAGAAGTAGGTAGGTCAGATGGTAGTGGTTTATAAGGATCAGGAATTTGTAAGCTAGTTGGTGAGGGGACTTCAGATTCATCAAAATCAGATGATTCAGTTGAATGACATGGAGTGGAAGATAAGACATACATGGTTGCAATAGGTTGCACATCCAGAATGTCTTCAGATTGTTGTGGGATAGAGGGTTCAGGGTTTGGGATGGTTGGTTCTTCTGGTGGTTGAGTAGAAGAGAGTGGTTCAGATTGTTTTTGTGGTTCAGAAGATGGTTGTTGTTGTGGTTCAGATTGTGTTTGTTGAGGGGGTTATTGTTCATAAGATTTTTGTTGAGGGGGTTCAAATGGTTGTTGAACAGGAGATGGTTGAGAATGTGTAAGAGGAGATGAAATAAGTTCAGATGAATGAGGTTCAGATGGTTGAGGAGGAGATGGTGGAGGTGAAGGTGAGGGTGAAGGGACAGAAGGTTTTGGATCAGATGTTAATATCTGTTTAATTATTTCTCTAATTTCTTCCACGCTAGCTTTTGGAGGATTTTCCTTTTGCTTCTTGTCCTTCTCAGGCTTGTCAGCAGCATCAGAGGCTTTCCTCTTGGGCTGTGCAACAGACCCTTCCTCAGCTTTCCTCTTCCTGCGCCTTTCTCTCAGAATATTTGGTAATATTTCTCCTTCCTTCTGAACTATGTTAGCAGGCAGAGGGATACCATTCTTCAAACAATCAGCAATGAGTGTCAGAATGATGTTCCTAGGTTCATCAGCATTGAACATAGGAAAATCTGCTAAAGGAATTCTCCTTCTGCTGACTTCTTCAGAGTTAAACTTCTTGGGTTTTCCAGCAAGCTCTGAAATGACCTTCATCCTTTTCAGAGTGTTCCCATTGATGACAGATCCTACAATATAAGACAGATCATCTGTCACTCCAGCATCAGTCAGATGCTTCACAAGACCATTCTCTGTTAGAATGTTTGATATCAGTCTTCCCATAGGGATCCAATTTCTGATCTTTCCAGCCTTAACCCTTACTTCTTCTCTTGTTTCCTTAATGTGATTCAGAAGATGACTGAACAGAAGATAAGGCAGATCCACCTTCTTGCCTTTACACATACAGAACATGAAATACATTTGTTCTGAGTTGACATAGTCTGGAGAGTTTGAAGATTTTCTATGAAAGATAGAACTCATGAAAATCTTAGCCCAGATTCTGTAAACAGGCTTCAGATCTCTGACTTTGTTGGATGGTTCCCCAGAAACATAAACTTCTTGAAAAATATCAGCCAAGTCCACACGAGCAGTAGCCATACTTGTGATTCCATCAGTTTCCTTGTACTCAATCAGTTGTCTGATTAACTTCTCAGTGATAACAATTTCCTTTCCAAGAACAAAAGAATGAATCAGCTTAGGGAAAACTTGAGCGTGTATCCAGAACTACTTCACCAATGTTGGATAAACAGGACCCATCATCCTGTCAAAATACTTTTCCCAGTTCTGAGTTTTGATGGTTGGGTAGAGATCAAAACCATTTTCTTTAATGGAATTGAAATCCACAAAGTTCTCATACAGAACCTCAAGATCCTTAATTGGAGTGAGAAGAGTTCTCACTGGTTCCTTGTACACAACAACTTTTGGAGATGAAGCAGCAACATTTGGAGATGATGCAGCAGCAATTGAGGTTTGCATCTGAGCAGATGTTGAAGATGATGATGCCATTGATGTTATTGAGATGTGTCTGGGTTTATGAGAGGTTTTGGGTTTTGAAATGAGATGGAAGCAATAGAGAAGACAAAAATGCATATGAGAAGTGTAAAGAGTGTAAAGTGTGATTTGTGAAGTGTTGTGAGAATATATAGAGCAATTTAGGGCAAGCAAAAGTCACAAACAATCTCACGCGTACACGTAAGCATTTAATGAGGTGAAACAAAATCATATCAAGCAATTAATGCAAGGAATAAAATCATTTCAAGCATTTAAGATTCTGACAGAAGGGGGGAAAATCAAGAGATTTTGGATTTTCAAAGCAATACCTCAAACGTCAATTCAATATGGTGCATTCTATCTTTCCAGATTCTGAGCTACACATGTTTGCTTGCATGTGCCTCTGAAACTTCTTGAGAAATGAAACATCAGGCAACATTCAGATCCTCTGAGCCTTGTTAGTTCAGATTTACACACAAATAAATAAACACAGAATTGAAAAGAAGAAATACTTCAGAGTTTAGACATTTATCATCTGAGAAAAAATTTCATCTGATGAATATTTTATTCTGGACAGAAGTCCATACTTATATTTTTCAGAATAAATTTAAATCTATCTTCAGCAAGGGGTTTTGTAAAGATATCAGCCCACTAATGATCTGTATCTACAAAGTTTAAATTGATAATTCCCTTCTGAACATAGTCTCTGATGAAATGATGTTTAATCTCTATATGCTTAGCTTTAGAGTGTAAAATGGGGTTTTTTAGATAAGCATATAGCAGAAGTATTATCACCGAAGATAGAAATGTTACTCTAAAAAATCTGATAATCTTCCAGCTGACTTTTCATCCAGAGCATCTGGGTGCTACAACTAGCAGCAACAATATATTCTGCCTCTCTTGTTGAAAGTGCAATTGTGGGTTGCTTCTTGCTGAACCAGGAGATCAGATGACTTCCAAGAAATTGACAGCTTCCAGAAGTACTTTTACATTCTACTCTGTCTCCAGCATAGTCAGCATCACAGAATCCAACTAATTTATACTCATCAGATCTTCTATAACACAGACCCACATTTGTAGTACCTTTCAGATACCTTAGAATCCTCTTAACAGTTGTTAAGTGAGATTCTCTAGGATCTGATTAGAATCTAGCACACAGACAAACACTTAATAAAATATCAAGTCTTGAAGCAGTTAAATATAAGAGAGATCCAATCATACCTCTGTAAAGTTTTTGATCAACTTTCTCACTTACCTCTTCCTTACCAAGTGTGCTTATAGGATGCCTTGGAGTCTTTGCCAATTTGCTTTCATTCAGATTGAACTTCTTCAGAAGCTCTTTGACATACTTAGTCTTGTGAATATATGTACATTCTGGAGTCTGATTTACTTGGATTCCTAGAAAGAATCTAAGTTCTCCCATCATGCTCATTTCAAATTCAGCCTACATAGACAAAGCAAACTCCTTTCCCAACATAATATTGGTAGATCCAAAAATAATATCATCCACATAAATTTGACAGACTAGTAAATCTTTCTTAAATGTTTTACAGAAAAGAGTTGTGTCCACTTTACCTCTGATAAAGTTCTTTTCCAGAAGAAAGTTACTTAATCTTTCATACCAAGCTCTGAGAGCTTGTTTCAAACCATAAAGAGATTTTTTTGAGTTTAAAAACATGATCTGGAAATTTATCACTTTCATAACCAGGAGGTTGATGGACATAAACTTCTTCTTCTATAATACCATTTAAGAAGGCACTCTTAACATCCATCTGATATAGAGTGATGTTATGTTGTGCAGCAAATGAAATAAGAAGGCGTATAGATTCTAACCTTGCCACTGGAGCATAAGTTTTAGTGTAATCAATTCCTTCTTGTTGACTGTAACCTTGAGCTACTAACCTTGCTTTGTTCCTAACAACTTCTCCTTGCTCATTTAGTTTATTTCTGAATACCCACTTTGTTCCAATAATGTTGAAACCTTTTGGTCTTGGAACCAGATCCCACACATCATTTCTTGTAAATTGATTCAGCTCATCTTGCATTGCAAGTATCCAATCATTATCACTCAGAGCCTCATCCACAAATGTTGGTTCAATAATAGACACCAACCCAACAAGTGATGTTCCAGATGATATGGTAAACGACCTTGTTCTTATAGGGTCATCTTTCTTCCCAATAATCATTTCTTATGGATGAGAAGCTTTGATTTTGGATGATCCTTTAAATGTTGGTTCTTCAGAAATATTCATGTTATTCATCTGAGCAGCCAATGGAGTTGCATCTGGCGTAGCTTCTTCTTGAGCTTTTTCTACCTCTGGTGTCTCAGATTCTATGAGAATAACTTCTTCATCTGCAGAGTTTTCAAGCTGCTTTGGCTTTTGATTTCCAAGCTTATCATCAAATCTAACATGTATAGATTCTTCCACAATCTGTGTCTCAGTATTGTATACTCTGTAGCCTCTAGAGCGTTCAGAATATCCAAGCATGAAACACTTTTGTGCTTTAGAATCAAACTTGTTAAGATTCTCTTTAGTGTTCAACATAAAACAAATACATCCAAAAGGATGGAAATAAGAAATGTTTGGCTTTCTATTCCTCCACAATTCATAAGGAGTCTTTTCCATAAGAGGTCTAATAGACACTCTGTTCTAAATGTAACATGTTGTGTTAATTGCTTATGCCCAAAAATGTTTTGCCATGTTAGTCTCATTGATCATGGTTCTGGCCATCTCTTGCAATGTTCTATTTTTCCTCTCTACAACTCCATTCTGTTGTGGAGTTCTAGAACAGGAGAAATCATGAGCAATGCCATTTTCATTAAAATATTTTTCAAAATGTTTGTTTTCAAATTCACCACCATGATCACTTCTGACTTTAACAATTTTGAAATCTTTTTCAGTTTGGACTTGTTTGCAGAAGTCAAAGAACACAGAATGTGACTCATCCTTGTGCTTTAGGAATTTTACCCATGTCCATCTGCTGTAGTCATCAACAATGACTAATCCATACTTCTTGCCTCTGATGGATGCAGTTTCCACTGGTCCAAACAGATCAATGTGAAGTAACTCTAATGGTTTTGAATTTGAAACAACATTTTTGGATTTGAAAGATAATTTTGAAAATTTTCCTTTCTGACATGCTTCACAAAGAGCATCTGAGTTGAACTTCAAATTAGGAAGTCCTCTGACCAGATTAAGCTTATTAATCTGAGATATACGTCTCATATTAATATGACCCAATCTTCTGTGCCAGACCCATTGCTCCTCATTTACATACATAAGGCATTTAACATTCTGAACCTTAAGTTCTGAAAGACTAATTTTATAAATGTTGTTTTTCCTTTTACCATTAAAGAGGATTGATCCATCCTTTTGACTAACAGCTTTGCAACACTTTTGATTAAAGATTATGTCATAACCATTGTCACTTAATTGACTTATGGACAATAGATTATGAGCTAATCCTTCAACAAGCAAGACATTAGTTATGGAAGGAAGTTTACCATTGCCTATGGTTCCAGAGCCAATTATCTTGCCCTTTTGATTCCCTCCAAACTTGACATCTCCTCTAGACCTAAGCTCCAGACTTTGAAACATAGACCTTTTTCCCGTCATATGTCGTGAGCATCCAGAGTCCATGTACCATGACTGGAGTCTTGACTTTGCTGCTAAGGATGTCTGCAACATAGATTATCTTATCCTTAGGTAACCAAATTTTCTTGGGTCCTTTTTGGTTAGTTGCCTTAAAGCTTTTTTTGAACTTCTGTCTTTCAACATAAGACTTGTTCTGATTAGCTTTAGATTTATTAAACACATGTTTGTTCTGATTAGAACTTGTGTGTTTAATATCATTTAAATGACTAAATGTAAACTGAGAATATAAAGGAGGATACTTGATATCTAGTTTATCTACAGATTTTGGATTTGAATCCTCATAAGATGAAGATTTATATCCAACACCTTTTCTATAGTTTATGCTAATACCATAGATCATTGAAGCCATCTTGCTTCTATCTAGGATTTTATTTAGAAACTTCCTGAAACTGTAGTCATACTCTTGTAAAATATTTTTAGAGCATGGTTCAGACTTTGGATCAGAGTTTAGTTGAGCAGATTCTAAATTATTTTTCAATTGAAGATTTTCAGCTTTTAGCTCAGCTATTTTTGATTCAAACTTGTTATTCTCAAATTCAATATGCTTTATAAGCTTTTTGTATTTGAGTTTAACTTTGCTATAGTTTTCAAGAATATCAGATAGACTTTCAACAAGTTCTTGTCTAGAAAGTTCAGCAAATACCTCCTCAGAATCAGATTCTGATTTTGATCCAGATGATTCAGCACTGTCTTCTATGTCAGCCATGAATGCTACATTAGCACATTCCTCTTCTGACTCTGATGACGAATCAAATGCATCTGAGTCATCCCAGGTAGCCATCCGAACTTTCTTTTTGTGATCTGACTTTCTCTTTGGCTTCTCATTCTAAAGCTCTGGACATTCACTCTTGTAGTGCCCAGGTTCTTTGCATTCATAGCAAACAACCTCTCTTTTTCCAGATCGTCTGTGTCCAGAGGATTCTCCAGATCTTCTATATCCATAGGGTTCTCTAGATCTTTTGTGTCCAGAAGACTCTTTGTGTTGATCTGGTTTCCTGAAGTTCTTGAACTTCCTTTGCTTATTTTTCCAGAGTTTGTTGATTCTTCTGGACAACAAGGATAGTTCTTCTTCATCTTCAGAAGCAGACTCTTCAGAGCTTTCTTCTATTACCTGCAATGCTTTAACAGATTTATTAGATTTTAAAGAAATTGACTTACCTTTCTTTAGAGGCTCATCTTCCTCTAGTTCAATCTCATAACTCCTCAGAGAACTGATTAGTTCCTCCAGCGTAATCTTGTTCAGATCCTTTGCCAGCTTCAGAGCAGTGACCATGGGTCTCCATCTGGTTGGCAAGCTTCTGATTATTTTCTTGACATGATCTGCTGTAGAGTAACCTTTGTCCAGAACCTTTAGGCCAGCAGTGAGAATCTGGAATCTGGAAAACATGGCTTCAATAGATTCAGATTCTTCCATTTTGAAAGCTTCATACTTCTGGATCAGCGCTAGAGCCTTGGTTTCTTTAACTTGAGAGTTCCCTTCACGAGTCATCTTCAGAGATTCAAATATATCAAAGGCAGTTTTTCTGTTGGTTATTTTCTCATACTCAGTATGAGATATAGCATTTAGCAAGATAGTTCTAGCCTTGTGGTGATTTCTGAATTCCTTCTTTTGTGCCTCAATCATTGATTTTCTGTCAATTTTCTTGCCATTTCCATCAATAGGATGAACATATCCATCAATAACTAAGTCCCAAAGATCAGCATCAAATCCTAGAAAGAAACTTTCTAGTCTATCTTTCCAATAGTCAAATTTCTCTCCATCAAACATGAGAGGTTTTGTGCTGACTCTTTCTTCATATTTGTTGTTGTTGGATGTTGAAGTTTCAGCAGCCATAATGTATATCAACCAAGAATATCAAGAGTTTATCCCACTGGACCTTTTCTGGTCACAGTTAAGTGATAGCACAAACAGAACCGGAGCTCTGATACCAACTGAAGGTGAGAAAAACACTTAGAAGGGGGGGGGGGGGGTTGAATAAGAGTTTTAATAAATATGGCAATAAAAACAACTCAAGATTTTTATCCTGGTTCGTTGAACTCAACTACTCCAGTCCACCTTATCAAAGATGATTTGCCTTTCTCCACAAGGACTTAATCCATTATTAATCAACTGATTACAATAGTAAGCACTAAGAGCAACTGTCTTAGTCTTCTCAAGAACTACTGACCACACCTTGGTCTTCTTAAGGAACTTCTTACAAATTAATGTAAACTAACAAGTGTTTGATGCTTCTAATAAGCTGTATCACAACTGTGATATTTACACTTAAGATTAAGTACAAATAAAACTATACAGTTTTATGAAAGAACAAATGAATAAGATCTTTGTGAGATTTTCACTTTGATGAATCAAGCGTGTATGAATATTTATTTCTGAGTGAACTAGCAACTTCTAAATGTTGTAGAAGTTCTCCTTTTATAGCTTTTCCAATTTGCTTTGAGTGATGTGTAGCTGAATATTATATTAGAATATAAGACTTTTCATTACCAAAAGGTATGGGCAGAGATATGCTTTATGCAGGAAAAATATGGTTGTATAAGCCTTGGGATTTGCACCACGTCACTTCTTTGGACAAAATAGCCGTTGGTTACTTTGGAAGTAGCACCACGTCCAATCAAGTTTACAGCTTCTTCAACAAGCTTCCTTCAGGATGAAGTCTTCATAATCTGCACTTCAGAACTTGTAGCAAGCTTAAAGGAATGAAATACTTTAAGATGATCAGAGCTAAAATGATTGAGATGTTCAGAGCCTTGATAGATGATCAGATCTTAATATATCAGAGTCTCAATCTTGATCAGAGTCTTCATCAGAGTATGCAGCAGTATGTGCTTGAGCGTGAATATTAATGATAAGAGTCTGATTATCAAAGCCTCTATTCTTGCAGTGAAAAGAACTTCAGAGTCTGATTAGATCAAAGCTTTCAACTCTTTGTACACTTCTTTCATTAACGCTTCAGATCATTTTGTAGCTTCTGCTTCAGATCCTTCTGGTAGCGCTTCAGAATCTTCTAATAGTCTTGCATCTGATGCTTCAGAGCCTTGTATAGTTTCTTGTACTTATGTATTTTGCTTCTTTAAGAGTTTTTAATTTAATACCTGAAACAATAATACTTGAACAAATTTTAGAGTATATATTTTCTTAATACAAAATTCCATAAGAGTTATCATCAAAACATAGAGATATAAGAAACACCAATCTGTGTTCTAACACGGGTTTGCACCAAAAACCCGACCGATTTAATTATTTTCTCCCGATTAAATACCTACTCATCATTACCAATCATATAGTAACAATTTGGGACCATAAAACGTAAATTCTACGACTTCCGATTTTCATCCAAAATCTTAACCTCAAATTGACCAAAAATGTTAAAACTTACAAAATCACCCGATTAAATTCCCACAAGCTCCAGTATTCTTAACCTAACATTTCTCGACTAATCTACATCACTTATTCCAACTTCTAACCGTTAAAACCTCGATTTCTAACGATTAATCCATTTCGACATAAAAATGGAAAATGCACAAAAACACCCAAATAATCCAAACAATCCATACATAATCACATACATTGACAAGATAATAATATTTCACACCCTTACCCGATTAATCGAAAGCTTAGTAGTTGATCTTGATGAATCTAGGTTTTTCTTCTCTTTCTCCTCTTTTCTCTTCTCCTTTCTTCTTTCCTTTCCTTTTCTTTCTATTTCCCTCCTTCTCTTTTCTCTCTTCTTTCCACTTATACCTCTTTCCTTCTATTTCTATTTCTTTTATATTTTTTTCCTCACTATTAAATGTAAAATGACCAAAATACCCTTCAATCTATTTTTACCCGAAAACTCTTAAATTCGGTAAAATAGCACAATATGTACACTTATCATATTAACACATAATTTCCACAATAATAATAATAATAATAATAATCACCCAATTAAATCAAAAGACTCAACAAAAATGGGGAAATCCGAATCGGGGCGTTACAACTCTCTCCCACTTTAGAAATTTTCGTCCTCAAAAATATTACTTGATCCAAACAACTCCGGATACGACTCTCACATCCCACTCTCTAATTCCCAAGTCATAAACAAATACAAACGCTTAACGCACTCATGAGAAATGAACGAGTGAGTCGCTCCAGCATGAATAATAGCAACTAAAGGCGTACTATTAATAAAACATGTACCTTTAATCAAACGATCTGCACTAGTAGCGTCTGACCCGGCTAGTGCAAACACCTTTCCTCCTGCTTGAGCTTGTTCCGGCTTAGTACAATTAGGACTAATGTGACCCACTTCTCCACAATTATAGCACTTCACTACATTCTTCCTACAATTTGTAGCAGCATGCCTAAGGACTCCACAGTTAGAGCATTTTGCTACGGTCTTTCCACACTCAAAAGATTTGTGACCCATCTCGCCACACTTGTAATACTTGACGGAACCAGAACTTCCTCCACCAGATCTCTTATCAAAGTTTCCCCTATGCTCGCCCTTGTCAACAGGTGTCACATAAGGTCCACTTCTAGCTTGTTGCTTTTCCTTCCGCTCGTTCAAACTTTTGTAATGTGTAGAACGAGCCTTGCTATCTTCCTCAAAAATTCTACAACATTCGGTAAAATCCAAAAATATTCTTATTCTTTGATATCCTACCGCCTGCTTAATCTCAGGACGCAAACCATTCTCATACTTAATGCACTTAGAAAACTCAGCTGTAATTGCAACATAATGAGGATGAAATTGAACCAATTCCACAAACTTAGCAGTATAGTCCACCACTGACATACTACCTTGTTTCAACTCAAGAAATTCCATCTCCTTCCTCCCCTTCACACTCTCAGGGTAATACTTCCTTAAAAACTCAGTCCGAAATAAATCCCATGTTATTTCTTCGTCATCCATTCCAAGAACTTGACGCATACCGATCCACCAATCGTCGGCTTCTTCTCTCAGCATGTAAGATCCAAGTCTCACCTTATTCCTTTCTTCACAGCCCATAACTCGAAAGATTCTTTCAATCTCTTTCAACCAAATCTGAGCACCACCGGGATCAAATCTTCCTTTGAAGAACGGTGGTCGATTCTTCCTGAACTCATCATTCGCAGTCACATTTGGCGCACCCTGCACCGCCCTAGCCATTGCCTCCAATGCAACAGCCATCACATTGTCGTTACGACCATCCATATTCTGATCATTCCCAAAAATAACAACAAGGTTAAACAACCGTTTAACCAACACAACAACGAGACAGACACAACTGACTCAACACTGGCTCTGATACCACTTAATGTAACACCCCCTTTCTATACCCCCAAATAATCAAATAAATCATTTAGCCATGTATTAAAAATTTCATCAGAGTATAATTAAAAACACGACATAAAAGAGGTGTATCACATTATGCTTGAAATTAAAACACATACAACACCTGCTCATACGGATATGCAACAATGGGGTAACTTTCAACATAGGATCTTAGTCCTTACACCCACATCTCAACATTTAGAATAAAAGCGGAAACATCTAAACATTGAATAACATCAAAATATATACATATACATATATATATCATCCAGTTTGATTCACAACATAATCCATGTTATCATAAACATTCGATATCAAGATACATATACAACATATCACAAAAGAATCATGCTACTCCTAGCTACCCGGTGCTACATATTAGAGTCGACCGACCAAAAAGAATGAAGACTTGCTTCACAAAAAGAAACTCCAGCAACCTACTCTGCAATGCCTCATAGAGCACCAGAAAACAGCAGAAGGGTGAGAAATATTATCATAATAATCAATGCATATAGTTATATATCTATATAAATTAATAGAATACACATATTCCATATTCTCACCACAATTCATCACAATTCATCATATACATCACAATGCATATTTACATAACTAAGCATATACATCAAATCACGCTTCTACAATTTACACCATTTCCACATAAACATTTACCATTATGTTTAATCACAAATCACAATTATAATGATGATAAATGCAACTCATAGAGACCGACTCACGACTCTATGCAGATGCAAATGCGGTACTGACTCAATCATCATCAAGTTCACTCAGGAACTTATTAGAACCATTGCTCACACCTCACCTAGGCACACAATGTTCATCCATCTCTCACACCTCACACGGGCACACAAATGTTCAGCAGATTCTCCTAGGAATCAAATATCATTCAGCAGATTCTCCTAGGAATCAAATATTATTCAGCAGATTCTCCTAGGAATCAAATATTATTCAGCAGATTCTCCTAGGAATCAAATATCATTCAGCAGATTCTCCTAGGAATCAATTATCATTCAGCAGATTCTCCTAGGAATCAATTATCATTCAGCAGATTCTCCTAGGAATCAATTATCATTCAGCAGATTCTCCTAGGAATCAAACAACACAAGAATGTATATCATGATGCTTCACATGCAAAATGACTCCATACACTTCTTGAAATGCATACTATTCATAATGTTTTCATGCATTTTCATCTCATCTAATATCATACAATCATCATACATTCACAATGTATATTCCATAATACATATTCATCATTCATCACATACTAGCACATGTAATCTATGCATTCACAATATATATATATATATATATATATATATATATATATATATATATATATATATATATATATATATATATATATATATATATATATATATATATATATATATATATATATATATATATATATATATATATATATATATATATATATATATATATATATATATATATATATATATATATATATATATATATATATATATATATATATATATATATATATATATATATATATATATATATATATATATATATATATATATATATATATATATATATATATATATATATATATATATATATATATATATATATATATATATATATATATATATATATATATATATATATATATATATATATATATATATATATATATATATATATATATATATATATATATATATATATATATATTCATCATTCATCACATACCATTTTATACAAGGTATATACATTCACATCCATCCCATCATGCATCTATGTTTAATTTCAATAATGCATATAATTGCCAAACGACACAATTCACAATCGATTCCATAATCTAGGATTCACGCCATACGGCTATCGAACGCACTAATTATTTAAGTCTCACTTACTTAAAATAATTAATCTCGCTTTATCGGTGAAATTGGATAAAAGTTGGCTAAAAATAATATTTCTTTTCACCAAGTTATAGAACATATTATTAGCTTCAGTTTGATATAAAGAACGACAAAATCCGATAAACGGTGAAGAAGTTATGAATTTTCGAAGTTTTGAAAAATAATATTTTCTCACACTTACAGTGTTAATCGGTTAACGTATATGGTTAACCGGTTAACACCTCTAAAAACTCAGTTTTTAGGCCAAAAACTCAGTTTTTAGGCCCCTAACACTGTGTTAATCGGTTAACGTATATGGTTAACCGGTTAACACCTGAAAAACTCAGAAAAACAGCTACGGGTTTGCACCAAAAACCCGATCGATTTAATTATTTTCTCCCGATTAAATACTTACTCATCATTACCAATCATATAGTAACAATTTGGGACCATAAAACGTAAATTCTACGACTTCTGATTTTCATCCAAAATCTTAACCTCCAATTGACCAAAAATGTTAAAACTTACAAAATCACCCGATTAAATTCCCACATCTCCAGTAGTCTTAACCTAACATTTCTCGACTAATCTACATCACTTATTCCAACTTCTAACCGTTAAAACCTCGATTTCTAACGATTAATCCATTTCGACCTAAAAATGGAAAATGCACAAAAACACCCAAACAATCCAAACAATCCATACATAATCACATACATTGACAAGATAATAATATTTCACACCCTTACCCGATTAATCGAAAGCTTAGCAGTTGATCTTGATGAATCTAGGTTTTTCTTCTCTTTCTCCTCTTTTCTCTTCTCCTTTCTTCTTTCCTTTCATTTTCTTTATATTTCCCTCCTTCTCTTTTCTCTCTTGTTTCCACTTATACCTCTTTCCTTCTATTTCTATTTCTTTTATATTTCTTTCCTCACTATTGTCGCTTCCGCGAAAATAAGTTGCCGGCAAAACAGAAGAGTCGCCACCTTTCGTTATTTATCCCTCAGAATGGGAAAGGAAACGATCGGAAAAACCTGACGAAATGGGTATAAGACAAGGTCATTGCAACCATTGTTTGGGTTCGGGAGTCGGTTACGCAAGGGGAAGGTATTAGCACCCCTCACGTCCATCGTACTCGATGGGATCCACGCTTGTTGTGTTTACCTGACGGGTTGGTTTATCTATCTACCTATCAAGGCTGGCTTAAACAGAAAAGAAAAATGACTCGGCAAAGCGTCGCACTTTATGCCTACGTATTCTCATCAGAGAATGAGAAATCAGAGTCAAAGTAGTTCGACTAACTACGGGTGGGGGGAAGGTGGCTCGCCAATACATCAGTATTGTGCCTACGTACTCTCAACAGGTATGAGAGATCAGAGCTTACGTAGTTCGGGATAATACGGATTACGGGGATTCAGATTCATCTGTTTTTATCGAGTAGGGTTAACAAACAGTTCCAGCAGTTTGGTGTATGCAGCTCGACCCTTGGAGACTTAGGCGTTACCGTTTGCGGTAGAACTGAGAGTTAACGACACTCTTTTCTTCAGAAAAGCTTCCTTTGAATTACGGGCCCACGGGGCAAAAAGGTCTGAAGTTTGTTTTCTGTCTTTTACGGAAGAAGTGTTTTTTATTGTGTTTGCAATTTCAATCGCACTAAAGACTTGTGACCTAGGAGTGAATGTGTCGCATGTCACCCAAAGGGTACCATACTAAACATCCCGACTGTTGAAAAGAACTCTCCAACAGCCGTTTCCTAAGTAGCTTAAGGCTCGTAGCGTACGAAAGAAATCATTCATGATTACTGTATCTTAAGCTGTTTTGAGATGAGAAGAGAACAGGCTCAACTAAAGGGAGACTATCAAGTCCTAATGTTGACATGCCAAGGATTCATCCTACGGTTGAGGTTTGCAACATGGAACTCGTAGAAGTTATCATGCATAGGTTTCAACCTAAAGTTCTAATCATCACTTCCTTATCAAAGGAAGTGAGATTCCTAAGGGATCATGTCAATGGTATACAGAAACAGATAAAGCATCAACTTAAACAATAAACAGTAAACAACTGTAAAATGCATGCAATGCAAGTGAGGGAGGAAATGTGTGTGGGGCATCAGCCTCCACAAGCTCATCTCAACCTCAAGCCAGATATGAATAACTGCAATCATACAGAAAGAACAACATGCCATCAAGCAACATATAAGTAACTGCAATCATACAGAGGGAATGAAATAAAATGCCATCAGGCAAACACAAACCACATGGGAAAGGGAGCTGGGCTCTACCGAATACCCGCAAGCAAAGCCATACGGTAAAAATACAAGCAGAGGGAGTAACCCAACCTCTAGTGCAATCATGCTCCTAGCTTAAAGTCAGTCTAGATATGAACTTATTCTAATGCATCAAGCAAGTCAAATAAGGCACATCAGCACAGAAGAGAAAACAGACAAGAAGGAAAGCAGATCAACAACTCCCTCTTTCAATTTCAAGCTTCAGCTCTTCTGACAGCAATCCAGTCTTCAGACTTCAACCACCCTTCAAGGCTATCATCCTTCATGACAAGTATCAACTTGCTTCTCCAAGGTTTCAATCCATCAAACATAAGTATCAACTTGTTCTCTCTTCTCCAAGCTTCAGCTCTTCAATCAAGTCCACCTTCAGGCTTCACTCCTAACTGCAAGTATCAACTTGATTCCTTCAGGATCTCAATGCATCAATGCAAGTGTCAACTTATCCTTTATTCCTCAAGCCTCGGATCTTCACTCAATCTCAATTGGATCTTCTTCACAAGCATCAACTTGGTCTTCTGGCTTCAGCTCTCTTTGCTTCACCAGTATCAACTAGCTTTCCTCTTCATCTATAAGCTTCAGCTTCTCAGAGTAGTCTTCAATCACCTGGAAGTATCAACTTCATTCTTCAATCTTCTTCAAGCAAGTAACTCCATCCTCTAGCAAGGGAGAAAGATGCATCTATCAAGAGAAAAGTTTGGATGGTTGGTAGCAGAGTGAAGACCAAAGGTCACCACTAAGCATCCTGTCATCAAAGAAAGGGACCCTCAAAGGTTCTACCAATTTGTAAAGAGCCACACATCCTACCAAAGGAGGGATGAGTCCTTTACAAAGGGACCTTTCATCATAGGGAAGAATGTAAGTGATCAACATCTTCCATGTTTATGAAGGAAAAGAACTATCTAGAAGCTCTGCCTACAAAACCCTAATCTTAGCCTAATCAAGACTACACCACAAGAAGGGAAGATATTCAAATCCAAGCCTCTTCAAGCCATCCAATGAATCTTCAACTTGTCTTCATCATCATCCAAGAGCAAGAGAAACAAAACCCTAATCTAAGGGAACTAAAGATGTTAATCTAGTTGAGTTAGTGCATTAGAATCATCTAAAGTTAGCACCTAAACTAAAATCAATCAAAAATAGCAAACTATCTTATAAATTTCTACAAAAATTCCTAAGGGATCCTAATTCAATTAAGAATGCCTCATACAAAAACCAGGGACTAAATCATCTATTAAGTCCTAAAATTAAGTCCTAAATCCAAAGGTATCAATCATAAACCCTAAAAATGGAGCTTCTAGAGGTTTCAACCTAAACTACCACCTATGCTCATCAAAAAAATATGAGAAAATTCTATGGGGAGCATGCATACCTACGCTAACTACTCACAAAAATTTAGGGTCAAAATCATCATCACATGATAACACAAAATTCATCAACATCAAGTATCAAACATAACTATTTTAATATCAATTAAAATGTGAAAATTCCCATAAAATCATAAAATGCATGAAATGAAAATATTTTTCTCTAACAAAAACTAGATTCAATCATGAATCTAACGCAAAAAGAATGGGATCAATTGACTTATTTTTCAATTTTTTATGATTTAATCAAGAACCATGTATAAAATGAAGAAATTAAAGAAAATTAAAAGAAAAAAGATAAACACACGGTGCAACTAGCAATGAGAATCAGTTCAATTCATAGATTGGGCCCAACAAGGGGGTGTTGATATCAAATGCAATCCAAGCCCAATGCTCCAGTCCTCAATTCACAAAATCAGAAACATTACACGCCAGGGTTCGAACTCAACCCTCTTTGGTCCACACAGCGAAGCCTCTCAGGTCACTAAACGAAACGGTGCATTTAAGGGGAGGGACGCGTGGCTCAACGTGAGCCCTGGGATTCATAGACCAAGTCAATTTCTCCACGCGAACGAATGGTGAGGATTATGCCTTCCTCGTTTCAAACCTGCAACTCACGCGCGCAAGCCCAAATCGCCGGTGGCTTTTCCGGCCACCCCTGTGCAACCCTAGATCCTTCTACACTCAACCATTGGTCACGATGTCTACATGAATCTTGACCAGAATTTCCTCAGGAATCTAACCATGCCACTAGTTTATGCTGAAAATGCATGGTTCGTAAAAACAAGAACTCAACCGAAAATGGAAGGAACCCAAACTTGTCTCTAACCATCAAATTAACTAACCAGAATTCATCTACATGCTAAGGGGAACCTAACCACATGCTTCTAATGGATTAAAAATGCATAATTGAAGAGATATTTCGAGAACTTAGAACCAACCTT
Organism: Lathyrus sativus; assembly: GCA_963859935.3. Classification (NCBI taxonomy): domain Eukaryota; kingdom Viridiplantae; phylum Streptophyta; class Magnoliopsida; order Fabales; family Fabaceae; genus Lathyrus; species Lathyrus sativus. The sequence continues at coordinate 330,271,175 of OZ012738.1, forward strand.
GAAGCTTGGATTGCAGTGGTTATGCGCCTCAATTCTCTCTCAAACTATGCAGAATCCTTCAAGGAGTAATGGTGGACAATTCTTGATGCTCAGTTCTTGCGGAAACCTCTTGATTCTCCAAAACGCATTTCCAATTTTCAAGCTTTTTCTTCACTTCACATCAATGGATTCTCAACAGAATTCTGCTCCAGAAACTTCCAAATTCGTTCTAATTCATATTTATAGTGTGTTCAGATGGATATCAAGCCCAAACTAGGCCCAATTATGGATTTTGGATCTTCACTTTTTCCTCCAAATTTCAACATGGATATGTGCCTTCAAGCTTGGTCATGCTCCAAACTCAGTCCAAATGACTCCCTTAACACTTGTGGAATGTGATTGAAGTGTTTCCCTCCTTTGGTTTCAACATATGGAGTGTATAGGATATGTTTCTTACTTGTGAAGTAATCATCCAAATGGCTATGTTATGGACCTCAAATCAAAAATGTGACAATGCCAATCTTTCTAAAACATCAATTCCATTCAAAATGACCACAAATTTGACTTGGAAACATGTTAATCTCATTTATTTTGAATTTTCTCATTTTAATTCATTAAAATGGTTTTCATGTGAAGTTTCTTCAACCAATACTTGATATAATCCATATCAATGGACACTTGATGTTTAGACAAGCTAAAAAAATCATTTTAAACAACTTTCATGTTGAACAAAAATCCATTTGGAGCTTGGAAATAGGAGTTATGGCCTTATGCTTGAAATGACCTGTAATCTCCAAATGACCAAAATGCCCTTGACTTGTCAAAGCCATAAGTTGAGTTCTACACATCCAATCATGGACTTCTAGTACTCTCTAGAAAGCTAAGAGGATAAGGAACAACATTCATGTTGACCAAAAGTTCATAGGAATCATCCTTCTAGGGAAAACGTTTCATGCAAGTTGGACAACTTTCAAGCTCCAAATTCACATGCCTCAGATGACCTGTAACTTGCCAAAGTCATAACTTGAGTTCTACAAATCCTATCAAGGACTTCTAGCACTCAAATTAAAGCTAATACCATGATCTACAAAATTCATGTTGGGGGCAAGATGAGATGACAATCACATCTTGAGCTAAACTGCCTTGAAGATAGGGGTCAAACTAGGGAATTTTACACTGTCAAGCCTTAGAAACCCTAGCTTGAAACTTCTCAAACTATTCAATCATGATGAGTTGACCTCGGAATCATCCTTATAACATCTCATTGTATCAATCCATGATCACATGGCTCTTGAATTAGGTCTCAACCTTCTCCAAAACATCAGTTGACTTAGGGTTGACCCAGTCAAACCCTAATTGCACCACTCATGGCTGAGGCTTCTTAATCGTGCACAATGACCTGTCTAGGCCTCAAAATGATCTCAACACTTCTCATGAGCTCTCTCAAGACCTCAAGTATAACTTCATGGCTTCAGAATCATCTGATGACTTCCCACAACTCTCAAGTTAGGAGGCACACACTCTTGGTTTCAACCATTCTCTCTGAGGATCTTTTGACTTCTCTGACAAGGATATCAACCCTTGAACACTTGAATAAGCTTCTTAGCTAGCCTCAAAGTCTTGCATAACCCTTGATTGTTACTCATACCTCTTGATCTCCTGCACACATATCAATGAAATGCAAATGATAATGCTAATGTGAATGAAATAAAACATAAGCTAGGTAAAGAAAAGTTAGGCAAATTTTGGGGTGCAACAGCTGCCCCTATTCAAACGGCTTGAATCTGACTGGGTGAGAAGAGAACGACTCTCAACCAATCAAGGTGCGAGACGGTTGAATACCGACAAACCCGGAAATTTACCAACTGCACAAGTACACAGTACTCTGATGGGAACAAATCTTCAAAAACTGAAGCAGTAGCTGCACGACAACTAGCTGGGGGATTGGTCACACGGTAACCGGTGATACATGGTCGATCATGCCGTCGGGCCCCAGGACTCCTTGGGACTCATCAAGTCAACAACCAAGTTAATCATGCCATCGGGCATTCAAAGAAATTTTTGGGCGTCAGCCGAACTTCGTCAGTAAGTCGGGAATAGAATTTTTGGTCAATCATGAACCAATTGGGGATACTCAAACTTCTGCCGTTAGGCACTCCGCATCAGCTGAGAGAACTGCTTCGTCAAGACGGTTGGACTTCAATCATCAAGTCTTCGAGGGAAGTTTCAACTTCGCTGTTCAGAAACCTGCTGGGGATGACACATCTCCGCCGGGGATTCTGGAGAACTATCAAGTTGCTCTGCTTCGGGGATCTAGAAATCATTCTGGGTGAATCATCTCTGCTGAGGAAATCAAGAATCATCTTGAACAAATAACTCTGTGGAGACCTCAAGAATCATCCTGAACCAATAACTCTGCTGGAGATTTCAGGAATCATCCTGAGCAAACACTCTGCCGGGGACTCTAAGCGTCAACTTGAGCAACCAACTCTTGCGACTTTACTGGGGATTTTAAGAATCATCTTAAGCGAGCGCCTTCGCTGGAGAATTCAAGAATCATCTTGGGCAAACGACTTTTGCTGGGGGATCCAAGAATCATCTTGAGCAAGCGACTCTGCGGAGGAACACCTGCAAAACAAGAACGGTGACGACCTAGCTCATGCTTCATATGCGTATGCTTTGGCAATGGCGCAATGCTCCACACGGTGGAAATGCTATGCGTCTAGGGTAGATGCTATGCAATCATGCAAAATGCTATGACCCCATCAACAAAATAAATGTTGAAGGGAGCATCCTCCTGTCAAGGAGAAAGAACCACTCTGGTGGAGGAAGGACTCATCCTACCGAGGAGGAGAAGTCACACCGATCTCAATCGGACTCCGCCTGGGGAAACAAACTTCAGTCGACTGCTGCAGGAGAACGAAGCTCTACGAGAACCCGGACCTGCTCCGGAAAGCGATGTCAATCGCATAAATAAACTGCGCAGCCTTCGCGACTACTTCCCTGGAGGTAACGACTCTGGCGGGGAAATACAGCATCAGCTATTCAACACTCTACTGGGGAAAACCAATCATGGCCCGAACTGCTTTCCAAGGACTCAGCTCTCTTGGGGAACTGCAAACTCGGCTGGGGGAAGGAAGGAATCATCCTCCCTACAAGGGAGAGTACGACTCTGTAGGGAACCTCAATTCCGCAAGAGACTTCAGTCTGGAACTATCAATTGCAGCACACTTCAGTATGTGACTCAGCTGGGGAGATGACGACCCTTCGGGATGCATTTGATTGGGGAGAGAATCTTCTCTACTTGGGAAAAACATATCAATGCTTACGATCTCACATTCAGACTCTGCGGGGAGAGGCTGCTGAACTTTGCTGGAGAAGAAGGAATCATCCTGCTTGGGGACGCATACGGCGTACTACCTGGTATATGCTACACCTGCAACAACACAAACAAACAGACAATATACCCTTCTCAAAAGGGACCTATCAAGGTTATCATCTTGTGACAATGTTCAAGTAATTCATTGTTTCAACAATCAGTGGCCTAGGCCAATAAGTTTATGTATGCGCATTTTATCAAAAACATTGGCGTTCTTTTTCGCAAACAAAACAGGTAAATGCTAAACAAACAAACAAAATTGCTGAATAGTATACATTTTATTGATAACGAACCCCTGAATGGGTAAAAATGTTTTACAACAGATGCAAGCCCCTGGAATGAGGAAGCTGCGCAAGAATAAAACATGAATATACATCAGTATATACACAAATGTCGGCAATGAGGCGTAGACGGACACCATGAGTTGATCCCTCTATGACCCACTCGCCTTCGATACTTCTCCGGCCCTTCAGCTTCAGAAGAGATTGATTCAGATAAACGGCCCTCAGGTCCTCCAAACCACTAAACAATGAAAGTCCACACGCGGAACGCAGTCATTTGCTTTTTCGAATCCCTAACTTTTGCCTGAATCGCCCTTCCGGGTTTTCGATTCACCGGGATACCCTTTTTTGCCAAAGTCGCCCTTCCAGATTTTCGACTTTGCGGGTGTACATTTTTTTTAATTTATATCCCTAATTTTTGCCCGAACTTTTTCCTTTTTTATGGTTCGCCGGGATGCCCCATTTTTGCTTGGATATTCTTTTTCTTTCCAGCGGGTCATTTTTTAAGCAAAGTATTTTTTAACTGCGTCCGTGTTCACCGGGGATGCAAAATCTTCGCCATCCATCATGGATAACAACAAAGCTCCTCCCGAGAAGACCTTCCTGACGACGTACGGACCTTCGTAATTAGGAGTCCACTTGCCCCGGTGATCGGAGTGTGGAGGAAGAATCTTCTTCAGGACGAGATCACCCGTCTGAAAGCTTCTAGGACGCACCTTATTATCATAAGCTTTCTTCATTCGGCTTTGGTATAAACGACCATACGCAATCAATGCTAACCTCTTCTCGTCCATCAGGTTGAGTTGGTTTAGTCGGTTCCTAATCCATTCTGCCTCGTCGAGTTTCACATCAACCAAAACTTGCAAAGAAGGGATCTCCACTTCTAACGGTAGGACAACTTCCATACCGTACACTAAGGAGAAAGGAGTTGCCCCGGTTGACGTACGTACCGTGGTACGATAACCGTGCAGTGCAAATGGCAGCATCTCGTGCCAATCCTTGTAGGTCACAACCATCTTCTGAACAATCTTCTTGATGTTTTTATTGGCCGCTTCAACGATGCCATTCATCTTCGGCCGGTAAGGAGATGAGTTGTGGTGTTCAATCTTGAAACTCTGGCACAGCTCCTTCATCATCTTTTTATTCAGATTCGAACCATTATCAGTAATGATCCGCTCGGGAATTCCGTAACGATAGATGATGTCCCTCTTTATGAATTTAGCCACCACCTGCTTGGTCACATTAGCATATGAGTCTGCCTCCACCCACTTGGTGAAGTAGTCGATAGCTACCAGAATGAAGCGATGATCGTTAGATGCAGTGGGCTCGATCTTGCCTATCATGTCGATGCCCCACATGGAGAATGGCCACGGGGAGGACATGACATTTAACGGGCACGGCGGCACATGAACTTTATCAGCATAAATCTGGCATTTATGACATCTTTTCGTGAATTTAAAGCAATCGGATTCCATCGTCAGCCAGTAATATCCTGCTCTCAGGATCTTTCTTGTCATAGCATGCCCGCCGGCGTGCGTACCAAATGTGCCTTCATGGACTTCTTCCATGAGCATACTCGCCTCTTTCTCATCTACACATCTGAGTAGCACGAGATCATGGTTTATTTTATACAAAAATCCATCAGGATTGAGATAAAAATTTCCAGACAGCCTCCTCAGAGTCTTCTTATCTTGGGTTGATGCTCCCGCAGGATATTCCTTAGTCATAAGGAAGGTATGGATGTCATGGAACCATGGCTTGCCATCGGAGGCTTCCTCGATCGCAAAGACGAATGCAGGTCTATCAAGACGAGAAAGGACAATTCTTGGAGCTTCATTCCAAAAATTGACTTTATACATCGAAGCCAACGTGGCTAAGGCGTCAGTCATCTGATTCTCGGCCCTGGGCACATGATGGAGTTCCACTCGATCAAAGAACGGAAGTAGCCTTCTGGCATAATTCATGTACGACACCAAATTCGATTGACGAGTCTCCCACTCCCCTTTAATCTGGTTAATCACAAGCGCCGAGTCACCGTATACGTCTAGGTTCTTGATTCTCAAATCAATTGCCTCTTCTAGACCCATGATGCATGCTTCGTACTCCACTTCGTTATTGGTGACCGGAAACGTCAGTCTCGCAGTGAACGGGATGTGGGATCCGTGGGGAGTCGTGATGATCGCCCCAATGCCACTTCCATAAGAGTTAACCGCCCCATCAAATATCAATTTCCACTGGGATTTCCTATCTGGACCCTCGTCGGGAAATGGTTCATCACAATCCTTCGCTTTGAGAAACATGATATCCTCATTAGGGAATTCAAATTTCATCGGCTGATAATCTTCGATTGGCTGTTCGGAAAGGTATTCAGACAATACGCTGCCCTTAATGGCCTTCTGGGAAACGTACTGAATGTCATATTCCGTCAACACCATTTGCCATCTGGCAATCCTGCCCGAAAGCGCTTGCTTCACGAAGACGTACTTGATCGGATCCATCTTCGAAATTAGCATGGTTGTGTGGTTGAGCATGTACTGTCGTAAACGTTTGGCAACCCAGGCTAGTGCACAACACGTTTTCTCCAGCATCGAGTAGCGAGATTCACAGTCTGTGAACTTTTTACTCAAGTAATAAATGGCATGCTCTTTTCTGCCCGTCTCGTCGTGCTGACCGAGAACACACCCCATATATATCCACTTACTCTACGAGTAAGTTTTTTATAACTTACTCCACAATCATAGTCTTTAAATTAGATTTTATCGAATGGTTATAAGTAAAAATGTTAATGTTCTGGACTGGGCCGACGCTTGGCCCATAGTCGAGCAGACTCAAACCCCATCAGGTTGGAAGGCCCAATAAGACCTAAGTCGCCTCATCGTCGGGAAAAGATCTTTCCCCTGTCGGGCAGAACATCTTCTCCCGTCGGGCACGAACCAACGTCAATCGAGCAGGATCCTCATATCTGCCCGACACTCCCCTCTTCTGCCCCTCTGTCGGGAAGAACCCATCCAACTCGGGGAGCTCCTCTGACCTCTCCCACGTTCTCAACGTGTCCCTTGCACGGAGATACGTTATTAAGTAATTACTCGTGCCCTGATTATTCGGTCCTCCACCTCCCGGATAGCACGAAGCAGTTACACTAGGGCGAAGACCACGTGCTGATCTTTACAACGCCACGTCAGCCCTAGCAGTTACCAGCATTGGGCCTGGCAACCCAGCCTAATGCATAGTAACTGTTGGCCCTGTGCTAGGGGCACACTATAAATACCCTCTTTCACTAGAGGGTCATGTAATTCCATTCTCTACACCTAACTTCTGTATTTGCTCCCGCTCTGGTCCTTTACTCACTTAAGCATCAGAGTGTCTTGCAGGTACACCCCCTTCCTTCTCCCTACCTTCGGTGATCAGCTTTTAGTTGACGGCGTGTGGCCAGTCAACAATCTCTTCTGATCATGTAAGATCAGTGGCACCGTCTGTAGGAAACTGGAGCTTCCCCGTTCTTCCGAGCAGTAGAACCAAAGCTTTCATCAACTTCAATTTTCGAGATCATGACCAGCCCACGCCACGACCATGCTGTCTATAATTACGCTTTCTCCCCACTCACCAATGGTGAGGACCAGACTGGGCCCTCCCACGTCCGTGATGGTGACATGAGAGAGGGTCAAATGGCCTCCCCTTTGTCCGAAGACGCGGCACACCACGTCACCCCTCGAGCGAGGAGCCCGACTGCTTTTCAACCCGTCCCCACGCCAGCAGGGGCGGACCCGACGATGACTGCCCTCTTTGCAGCCATCAACCAGACTAATCTGATGTTGTTCCAGAAGAACGAGCACATCGGGATACTGGAACAGGATACATTATCTCGCTCTCCCCCGCGGAGAAACCAACGCGAGGACTCCCGGACCCCCTCTCCCCGTCAACGGGGGCGCCGACCATAATTGGAGAGGCCCTAACCCGTGGCCTCTAAGAAGCGCGATTGATCACCTCCCCGGAAGGAGAAGCCCTCCCCGGCTCCAAGAAGAAACATACCTAAGGCCCTGAGCAAGAGGTCGAGGGGTCGTAATCAAGCGCCTTGGCACAATCCTTCACCCTCGCGCTTCCTTGTCTGCAGTGACGAGGACGACCACAGGACCCCCTATCATGGGAAATAATGGAGACCCTCATTCCCGCGGGATGGAGAAGCCGCTCACATTATCTACCTACGATGACACCTTGGACCCAGACGACCATCTGGAAGATATCGAGGCCATGCCCAATTATCGGAACATCCGAAGAGCCATCAAGTGCAGGCTCTTCCCAACGACGCTGAGGAAGGGAGCCATGGTCTGGTACAAAAGCCTAGAGCCCGAGTCCGTCACGTCGTGGAGGGTCCTGAAGGATCTCTTCTCGCAATATTTCACGGCGTCCCGACGCCATCCAAAGATGGAGGCCTCCCTTGGCGCGATCATCCAAGCCTAAGACGAACCTCTCAAGAACTATATCGAAAGATTCACGAGGGAGGCGGTCTAGGTGACGACTTCAGACGACATGAAGCGTTACCTCATGGAGTAAGGCCTGCACCGCGTCTCCAAATTCTACGAGGTCGTGGCAATCCATTGACCAACCACCCTATAATATAAGTCTTCATTGAGAAATCCTGCCACTACATCTGGTACGAGGAGATTGAAGCTGCTAATTCAGCCTGAGACACCCATAACCGTGAAGCCTCCCGCGGAGCCCGGGAGGAAGGAGCACTAGCCCCCCAGCATGGGGGAGGTCGACGACGAGATGATCGTCCCTGGGAGCCCCGAGAGCAGAGGAGCCCCACAGGCCGCTTCACTAAATACATGGCCGTCATCGCTTCTCGCGAGCGCATCCTGGCGGAGTGCACCAACTTGGAGTTCATCAGAGGAGGTGTTTGTTTTCCTAAACTGGCACCCCCAAGGACAACATGGACAAGTCCAAATACCTCCGCTTCCACTATGGCCACGGGCATGTCACCAAGGATTGCATCCACCTGAAGAACGCAATCGAGATACTCATCAAGGATGGGTACTTGAAAAGGTACACCAGGGAAGGAGATGCCCTTCGACAGGAGGTCCACGAAGCCAAAAGGGTCGAGGACATCCCTCCGTCCTCCAACGACTTCGGGCTGCAGGTGGCCCTCGGCATAAGTCGGCCTAAAGACTTGTTCTCCTTGAGAGAACACATCCTCTCTACCGGGCACCAGTTGCCCGAAGAACCAATACGCCCCATCAGCCCGTGGGAACTCGAACAAGCTCTTCATCGGGTTCGTGAAGAGGAAGTTTGACGAGTTGATGAGCAACAGCTCCGGCAAAATGAGCACCCTCAACAAGTTCCACGGTCGGTCTAACCCGATCACGTACTACCTCGAAGAGCTGCCCGGAGGAGCCCCTAACTCCGTCATTCCCTTACTGATCCGGGCACAAATGGCGAACTTTGACGTCCGCCGCATCCTGGTCGACGGAGGGAGCTCAATCGATATCATGTATACCCACCTGTTCTCGATGTTGCAACTCGACGAGACCAATTTAATCCCTTATGTCGGCTCTGACCTCCATGGGTTCAATGGGACGACAACAAGACCGTGGGGATACGTGGAGCTCAAGGTAACCTTTGGGGCACATGAGACAGCCAGGGAAATTAAAATCTGCTTCCTGGATGTCGAGTGGCAGAACTCACCGCAGTGCCATCGACGGTCCACCTTAAGATGAAGTATTACACCAGGCGGGGAGCCGTTGTCACCCTCAACGGGGACATAGAGGCAGTCGAAGATGTTTCGAGGCAGTAATGAAGGGCCTTAGCACGATTGGTCCCTCTCCTAAAGTGATCAAGTCTCCGCCCATCCAAGAGCACAGGCCAAAGGACCACGTCGACGTCGTGAACCTCGACTGTCGTATCCCCGATAAACAGGACCACGAAGACGAAGCCGAGCACGCTCCTCCAAAGGTCAACGGACATCCCTTCTAACTAACGCGCCCCATTCTGGATGGGGACTTCGAGCTAGTAGCCATTGGTAATGATACGGCCAGGAGCATGGAGATTGGAGCTGGACTGCCCGACCTGGCGAAGAAGCAGTTGAAAGCCTGCCTCCGTGAGAACGCCGATCTCTTCGCCCAGAGCACCACTAAGATGCCTGGCTTTGACCCCGAGGTTGTAACACCCCTTTTCTATACCCCGAAATAATCAAATAAATCATTTAGCCACGTATTAAAATTTTCATCAGAGTATAATTAAAAACACGACATAAAAGAGGTGTATCACATTATGCTTGAAATTAAAACACATACAACACCTGCTCATACGGATATGCAATAATGGGGTAACTTTCAACATAGGCTCTTAGTCCTGACACCCACATCTCAACATTTAGAATAAAAGCGGAAACATCTAAACATTGATTAACATCAAAATATATACATATACATATACATATACATATACATATATATATATATATATATATATATATATATATATATATATATATATATATATATATATATATATATGTATATATATATATCATCCAGATTGATTCACAACATAATCCATGTTATCATAAACATTCGATATCAAGATACATATACAACATATCACAAAAGAATCATGCTACTCCTAGCTACCCAGTGCTACATATCAGAGCCGACCGACCAAAAAGAATGAAGACTTGCTTCATAAAAAGAAACTCCAGCAACCTACTCTACAATGCCTCATAGAGCACCAGAAAACAGTAGAAGGGTGAGAAATATTATCATAATAATCAATGCATATAATATATATCTATATACATTCATAGAATACATATATTCCACATTCTCACCACAATTCATCACAATTCATCATATACATCACAATGCATATTTACATAACTAAGCATATACATCAAATCATGCTTCTACAATTTACACCATTTCGACATAAACATTTACCATTATGTTTATTCACAAATCACAATTATAATGATGATAAATGTAACTCATAGAGACCGACTCACGACTCTATGCAGATGCAGATGCGGTACTGACTCAATCATCATCAAGTTCACTCAGGAACTTATTAGAACCATTGCTCACACCTCACCTAGGCACACAATGTTCATCCATCTCTCACACCTCACATGGGCACACAAATGTTCAGCAGATTCTCCTAGGAATCAAATATCATTCAGCAGATTCTCCTAGAAATCAAATATTATTCAGCAGATTCTCCTAGGAATCAAATATTATTCAGCAGATTCTCTTAGGAATCAAATATCATTCAACAGATTCTCCTAGGAATCAATTATCATTCAGCAGATTCTCCTAGGAATCAATTATCATTCAGCAGATTCTCCTAGGAATCAATTATCATTCAGCAGATTCTCCTAGGAATCAAATATTACAAGAATGTATATCATGATGCTTCACATGAAAAATGACTCCATACACTTCTTGAAATGCATACATATTCATAATGTTTTCATGCATTTTCTTCTCATCTAATCTCATACAATCATCATACATTCACAATGTATATTCCATAATACATATTCATCATTCATCACATACTAGCACATGTAATCTATGCATTCACAATATATATTCCATTATATATATATATATATATATATATATATATATATATATATATATATATATATATATATATATATATATATATATATATATATATGTATATATATATATATATATATATATATATATATATATATATATATATATATATATATATATATATATATATATATATATATATATATATATATAGATATATATATATATATATATATATATATATATATATATATATATACATATATATATATATATATATATATATATATATATATACATATATATATATATATATATATATATATATATATATATATATATATATATATAGATATATATATATACATATATATATATATATATATATATATATATATATATATATATATATATATATATATATATATATATATATATATATATATATATATATATATATATATATATATATATATATATATATATATATATATATATATATATATATATATATATATATATATATATATATATATATATATATATATATATATATATATATATATATATATATATATATATATATATATATGTATATATATATATATATATATATATATATATATATATATATATATATATGTATATATATATATATATATATATATATATATATATATATATATATATATATATATATATATATATATATATATGTATATATATATATATATATATATATATATATATATATATATATATATATATATATATATATATATATATATATATATATGTATATATATATATATATATGTATATATATATATATATATATATATATATGTATATATATATATATATATATATATATATGTATATATATATATATATATGTATATATATATATATATATATATATATATATGTATATATATATATATATGTATATATATATATATATATATATATATATATATATATATATATATATATATATATATATATATATATATATATATATATATATATATATATATATATATATATATATATATATATATATATATATATATATATATATATGTATATATATATATATATATATATATATATATATATATATATATATATATATATATATATATATGTATATATATATATATATATATATATATGTATATATATATATATATATATATATATATATATGTATATATATATATATATGTATATATATATATATATATATATATATATATATATATATATATATATATATATATATATATATATATATATATATATATATATATATATATATATATATATATATATATATATATATATATATATATATATATATATATATATATATATATATATATATATATACATATATATATATATATATATATATATATATATATATATATATATATATATATACATATATATATATATATATATATATATATATATATATATATACATATATATATATATATATATATATATATATATATATATATATATATATATATATATATATATATATATATATATATATATATATATAATATATATATATATATATATATATATATATATATATATATATATATATATATATATATATATATATATATATATATATATATATATATATATATATATATATATATATATATATATATATATATATCTATATATATATATATATATATATATGTTCATCATTCATCACATACCATTTCATACAAGGTATATACATTTACATCCATCCCATCATGCATCTATGTTTAATTTAGACAATGCATATCATTGCCAAACGACCACAATTCACAATTGATTCCATAATCTAGGATTCACACCCTACGGCTACCGAACGCCCTAATTATTTAAGCCTCACTTACTTAAAATAATTAATCTCGATTTATCGGTAAAATTGGCTAAAAGTCGACTAAAAAAATATTTCTTTTCACCAAGTTATAGAACATATTATTAGCTTCAGTTTGATATAAAGAACGATAAAATCCATTAAACGGTGAAAAAGTTATGAATTTTCGAAGTTTTGAAAAATAATATTTTCTCACACTTACAGTGTTAATCGGTTAACGTATATGGTTAACCGGTTAACACCTCCAAAAACTCATTTTTTTGCCCAAAAACTCAGTTTTTAGGCCCCCAACACTGTGTTAATCGGTTAACGTATATGGTTAATCGGTTAACACCTGAAAAACTCAGAAAAACAACTACGAGTTGAAGGTGAGAAAAACACTTAGAGGGGGGGGGGGGGGGGTTGAATAAGAGTTTTAAGAAATATGGCAATAAAAACAACTCAAGATTTTTATCCTAGTTCTTTGAACTCAACTACTCCAGTCCACCTTATCAAAGATGATTTGCCTTTCTCCACAAGGACTTTATCCACTATTAATCAACTAATTACAATAGTAAGCACTAAGAGCAATTGTCTTAGTCTTCTCAAGAACTACTGACCACACCTTGGTCTTCTTAAGGAACTTCTTACAAATTAGTGTAAACTAACAAGTATTTGATGCTTCTAATAAACTGTATCACAACTGTGATATTTACACTTAAGATTAAGTACAAATAAAACTATACAGTTTTATGAAAGAACAAATGAATAAGATCTTTGTGAGATTTTCACTATGATGAATCAAGCGTGTATGAATATTTATTTCTGAGTGAACTAGCAACTTCTAAATGTTGTAGAAGTTCTCCTTTTATAACTTTTCCAATTTGCTTTGAGTGATGTGTAGCTGAATATTATATTAGAATATAAGACTTTTCATTACCAAAAGGTATGGGTAGAGATATGCTTTCTGCAGGAAAAGTATGGCTGTATAAGCCTTGGGATTTGCACCACGTCACTTCTTTGGAGAAAATAGCCGTTGGTTACTTTGGAAGTAGCACCACATCCAATCAAGTTTACAGCTTCTTCAACAAGCTTCCTTCAGGATGAAGTCTTCATAATCTGCACTTCAGAACTTGTAGCAAGCTTAAAGGAATGAAATACTTTAAGATGATCAGAGCTAAAATGATTGAGATGTTCAGAGCCTTGATAGATGATCAGATCTTAATATATCAGAGTCTCAATCTTGATCAGAGTCTTCATCAGAGTATGCAGCAGTATGTGCTTGAGCGTGAATATTAATGATAAGAGTCTGATTATCAAAGCCTCTGTTCTTACAGTGAAAAGAACTTCAGAGTCTGATTAGATCAAAGCTTTCAACTCTTTGTACACTTCTTTCATTAACGCTTCAGATCATTCTGTAGCTTCTGCTTCAGATCCTTCTGGCAGCGCTTCAGAATCTTCTGATAGTCTTGCATCTGATGCTTCAGAGCCTTGCATAGTTTCTTGTACTTATGTATTTTGCTTCTTTAAGAGTTTTTAATTTAATACCTGAAACAATAATACTTGAACAAATTTTAGAGTATATATTTTCTTAATACAAAATTCCATAAGAGTTATCATCAAAACATAGAGATATAAGAAACACCAATCTGTGTTCTAACAATCTCCCCCTTTTTGATGATGACAAAACATAGGAAATTTTGTTCAATAAAGAGAAATAAAAAAAATAACTCCCCCTGAGATTAAGAATCTCCCCCTGAAATGAATACTCTAATAGAAGAGAACACTTCCTTTTTTGCTTGAGTAACTTTCAGAACCTGGTAGAAATCCTTGTTTAGAGAAAGAATTAGAGCTTGGACACTTTCTAGAATCAGAGTCTGATGATTTCTTTCAAATAAAGAGTCTGGTATATCTTCCAGAATCAGAGTCAAATTTTCTTCAAGGATCAGATCCTGGTTGGGTAATTCTCAGGGTAACTTCAGATACTTTTTGTCAGATGAAATAATAAGATCTGAAAGTCTTAAGATTCAATGTTAGATTAATACTATGTCTGAATTTCATTTTAGTATTGCTTATGGATTGAACAATCAAATTCTCTTTCTCCCCCTTTTTGTCATAATCAAAAAGAATTTAAAAGACAGAAAAGATAACAGAAGAAGAGAAAACACAACACATAAATGAAAAACATAACAGCCAGATTCATTCATAGTCAAACAGAACAAAAAGATAAGATGTTCATACAACAGATGATAGAAAATAGAACAACAGAAAACAAATGCAAAAAACATGGAAAAGAAAACTAGGGCTGGCGAGAAGCAATCAGGGTCAGAAGATCAGTAATCTTTGCAATAGACTCTTCTTGCTTAGCCATCCAAGTCTTGATCTCTTCAGTAGTCTGTTCCTATTTTATCATCCATGATCTGATTTCCTTGACTTCTTGGATAACATCTGGAGTCTCAGTCTTCATATCAGATGCAGAGGGTGCAGAAGCAGATGCAGTTGCCATAGGATGATCAATCTCCATGTCAGATGTAGGAGTATCTTCTATCATTTGAGTAGTCTCTTCAGCAGGAGCATCTTCCAGAAGAAGCACTAGGGTTGTGAGAATGCTCAGCAGAGTCTGTCTGACCATTTCAGCAAACTTTGCCTTTGCATCATCAGCACAAAGTGTTCGGAGATCAGATGCAGCAGAGTTGAACTTTAAGATGAATCTGTTCTAAGAAGCTTCAGATTTAGCAGGATCCATACTAGCCATGCACTCTTTCTCTACAGAAGCAATCCCCACACGTATTTCCTTCTTGAAATTCTTAAACAAAGTAGAAACATCTGATCTGGGTTTGGGGTTCAGAAAGTCTTCTATGGTGAATTTTTATGATGGTTCGGAGGTGTGTGATCAGATGATGGTTGTTCAGACGATTGTGGTTTAGATGGTTGTGGTATGGATGGTTGTGGTTCAGAAGGTTGTGGTATGGATGTTTGTGGTATGGTGAGTTAAGGAGTAGAGGTGTCAAAATTAGATGGTGTTGATGTAACAACATCAGATGAGGATGGTAGAAAATCTGTGAAGTTAATTTTGGAGCGAAGAGCAAGGTGATGAATGTGGTGTTCAGAAGCAGGTAGGTCAGATGGTAGTGGTTTATAAGGATCAGGAATTTGTAAGCTAGTTGTTGAGGGGACTTCAGATTCATCAGAATCAGATGATTCAGTTGAATGACATGGAGTGGAAGATAAGACATACATGGTTGCAATGGGTTGCACATCCATAATGTCTTCAGATTGTTGTGGGATAGAGGGTTCAGGGTTTGGGATGGTTGGTTCTTCTGGTGGTTGAGTAGAAGAGAGTGGTTCAGATTGTTTTTGTGGTTCAGAAGATGGTTGTTGTTGTGGTTCAGATTGTGTTTGTTGAGGGGGTTGTTGTTCATAAGATTTTTGTTGAGGGGGTTAAAATGGTTGTTGAACAGAAGATGGTTGAGAATGTGTAAGAGGAGATGAAATGGGTTCAGATGAATGAGGTTCAGATGGTTGAGGAGGAGATGGTGGAGGTGAAGGTGAGGGTGATGGGACAGAAGGTTTTGGATCAGATGTTAATACCTGTTTAATTATTTCTCTAATTTCTTCCACGCTAGCTTTTGGAGGATTTTCCTTTTGCTTCTTGTCCTTCTCAGGCTTGTCAGCAGCATCAGAGGCTTTCCTCTTGGGCTGTGCAACAGACCCTTCCTCAGCTTTCCTCTTCCTGCGCCTTTCTCTCAGAAGATTTGGTAATATTTCTCCTTCCTTCTGAACTATGTTAGCAGGCAGAGGGATACCATTCTTTAAACAATCAGCAATGAGTGTCAGAATGATGTTCCTAGGTTCATCAGCATTGAACATAGGAAAATCTGCTAAAGGAATTCTCCTTCTGCTGACTTCTTCAGAGTTAAACTTCTTGGGTTTTCCAGCAAGCTCTGAAATGACCTTCATCCTTTTCAGAGTGTTCCCATTGATGACAAATCCTACAATATAAGACAGATCATTTGTCACTCCAGCATCAGTCAGATGCTTCACAAGACCATTCTCTGTTAGAATGTCTGATATCAGTCTTCCCATAGGGATCCAATTTCTGATCTTTCCAGCCTTAACCCTTACTTCTTCTCTTGTTTCCTTAATGTGATTCAAAAGATGACTGAACAGAAGATAAGGCAGATCCACCTTCTTGCCTTTACACATACAGAACATGAAATACATTTGTTCTGAGTTGACATAGTCTGGAGAGTTTGAAGATTTTCTATGAAAGATAGAACTCATGAAAATCTTAGCCCAGATTCTGTAAACAGGCTTCAGATCTCTGACTTTGTTGGATGGTTCCCCAGAAACATAAACTTCTTGAAAAATGTCAGCCAAGTCCACACGAGCAGTAGCCATACTTGTGATTCCATCAGTTTCCTTGTACTCAATCAGTTGTCTGATTAACTTCTCAGTGATAACAATTTCCTTTCCAAGAACAAAAGAATGAATGAGCTTAGGGCAAACTTGAGCGTGTATCCAGAACTACTTCACCAATGTTGGATAAACAGGACCCATCATCCTATCAAAATACTTTTCCCAGTTCTGAGTTTTGATGGTTGGGTAGAGATCAAAACCATTTTCTTTAATGGAATTGAAATCCACAAAGTTCTCACACAAAACCTCAAGATCCTTAATTGGAGTGAGAAGAGTTCTCACTGGTTCCTTGTACACAACAACTTTTGGAGATGAAGCAGCAACATTTGGAGATGATGCAGCAGCAATTGAGGTTTGCATCTGAGCAGATGTTGAAGATGATGATGCCATTGATGTTATTGAGATGTGTCTGGGTTTATGAGAGGTTTTGGGTTTTGAAATGAGATGGAAGCAATAGAGAAGACAAAAATGCATATGAGAAGTGTAAAGAGTGTAAAGTGTGATTTGTGAAGTGTTATGAGAATATATAGAGCAATTTAGGGCAAGCAAAAGTCACAAACAATCTCACGCGTACACGTAAGCATTTAATGAGGTGAAACAAAATCATATCAAGCAATTAATGCAAGGAATAAAATCATTTCAAGCATTTAAGATTCTGACAGAAGGGGGGAAAATCAAGAGATTTTGGATTTTCAAAGCAATACCTCAAACGTCAATTCAGTATGGTGCATTCTATCTTTCCAGATTCTAAGCTACACGTGTTTGCTTGCATGTGCCTCTGAAACTTCTTGAGAAATGAAACGTTAGGCAACATTCAGATCCTCTGAGCCTTGTTAGTTCAGATTTACACACAAATAAATAAACACAGAATTGAAAAAAAGAAATACTTCAGAGTTTAGACATTTATCATCTGAGAAAAAATTTCATCTGATGAATATTTTATTCTGGACAGAAGTCCATACTTATATTTTTCAAAATAAATTTAAATCTATCTTCAGCAAGGGGTTTTGTAAAGATATCAGCCCATTGATGATCTGTATCTACAAAGTTTAAATTGATAATTCCCTTCTGAACATAGTCTCTGATGAAATGATGTTTAATCTCTATATGCTTAGCTTTAGAGTGTAAAATGGGGTTTTTAGATAAGCATATAGCAGAAGTATTATCACAGAAGATAGAAATGTTACTCTCAAAAATCTGAAAATCTTCCAGCTGACTTTTCATCCAGAGCATCTGGGTGCTACAACTAGCAGCAGCAATATATTCTGCCTCTGTTGTTGAAAGTGCAATTGTGGGTTGCTTCTTGCTGAACCAGGAGATCAGATGACTTCCAAGAAATTGACAGCTTCCAGAAGTACTTTTACATTCTACTCTGTCTCCAGCATAGTCAGCATCACAGAATCCAACTAATTTATACTCATCAGATCTTCTGTAACACAGACCCACATTAGTAGTACCTTTCAGATACCTTATAATCCTCTTAACAGTTGTTAAGTGAGATTCTCTAGGATCTGATTGGAATCTAGCACACAGACAAACACTTAATAAAATATCCAGTCTTGAAGCAGTCAAATATAAGAGAGATCCAATCATACCTCTGTAAAGTTTTTGATCAACTTTCTTACTTACCTCTTCCTTACCAAGTGTGCTTGTAGGATGCATTGGAGTCTTTGCCAATTTGCTTTCATTCAGATTGAACTTCTTCAGAAGCTCTTTGACATACTTAGTCTTGTGAATATATGTACATTCTGGAGTCTGATTTACTTGGATTCCTAGAAAGAATCTAAGTTCTCCCATCATGCTCATTTCAAATTCAGCCTGCATAGACAAAGCAAACTCCTTTCCCAGCATAATATTGGTAGATCCAAAAATAATATCATCCACATAAATTTGACAGACTAGTAAATCTTTCTTAAATGTTTTACAGAAAAGAGTTGTGTCCACTTTACATCTGATAAAGCTCTTTTCCAGAAGAAAGTTACTTAATCTTTCATACCAAGCTCTGAGAGCTTGTTTCAAACCATAAAGAGATTTTTTGAGTTTAAAAACATGATCTGGAAATTTATCACTTTCATAACCAGGAGGTTGATGGACATAAACTTCTTCTTCTATAATACCATTTAAGAAGGCACTCTTAACATCCATCTGATATAGAGTGATGTTATGTTGTGCAGCAAATGAAATAAGAAGGTGTATAGATTCTAACCTTGCCACTGGAGCATAAGTTTCAGTGTAATCAATTCCTTCTTGTTGAATGTAACCTTGAGCTACTAACCTTGCTTTGTTCCTAACAACTCTCCTTGCTCATTTATTTTATTTCTGAATACCCACTTTGTTCCAATAATGTTGAAACCTTTTGGTCTTGGAACCAGATCCCACACATCATTTCTTGTAAATTGATTCAGCTCATCTTGCATTGCAAGTATCCAATCATTAACACTCAGAGCCTCATCCACAGATGTTGGTTCAATAATAGACACCAACCCAACAAGTGATGTTCCAGATGATCTGATAAACGACCTTGTTCTTATAGGGTCATCTTTCTTCCCAATAATCATTTCTTATGGATGAGAAGCTTTGATTCTGGATGATCCTTTAAATGTTGGTTCTTCAGAAATATTCATGTTATTCATCTGAGCAGCCAATGGAGTTGCATCTGGCGTAGCTTCTTCTTGAGCTTTTTCTACCTCTGGTTTCTCAGATTCTATGAGAATAACTTCTCCATCTGCAGAGTTTTCAAGCTGCTTTGGCTTTTGATTGCCAAGCTTATCATCAAATCTAACATGTATAGATTCTTCCATAATCTGTGTCTCAGTATTGTATACTCTGTAGCCTCTAGAGCGTTCAGAATATCCAAGCATGAAACACTTTTGTGCTTTAGAATCAAACTTGTTAAGATTCTCTTTAGTGTTCAACATAAAACAAATACATCCAAAAGGATGGAAATAAGAAATGTTTGGCTTTCTATTTCTCCACAATTCATAAGGAGTCTTTTCCAGAAGAGGTCTAATAGACACTCTGTTCTGAACGTAACATGCTGTGTTAATTGCTTCTGCCCAAAAATGTTTTGCCATGTTAGTCTCATTGATCATGGTTCTGGCCATCTCTTGCAATGTTCTATTTTTCCTCTCTACAACTCCATTTTGTTATGGAGTTCTAGAACAGGAGAAATCATGAGCAATGCCATTTTCATTAAAATATTTTTCAAAATGTTTGTTTTCAAATTCACCACCATGATCACTTCTGACTTTAACAATTTTGAAATCTTTTTCAGTTTGGACTTGTTTGCAGAAGTCAAAGAACACAGAATGTGACTCATCCTTGTGCTTTAGAAATTTTACCCATGTCCATCTGCTGTAGTCATCAACAATGACTAATCCATACTTCTTGCCTCTGATGGATGCAGTTTCCACTGGTCCAAACAAATCAACGTGAAGTAACTCTAATGGTTTTGAAGTTGAAACAACATTTTTGGATTTGAAAGATGATTTTGAAAATTTTCCTTTCTGACATGCTTCACAAAGAGTTTCTGAGTTGAACTTCAAATTAGGAAGTCCTCTGACCAGATTAAGCTTATTAATCTGAGATATACGTCTCATATTAATATGACCCAATCTTCTGTGCCAGACCCATTGCTCCTCATTTACATACATAAGGCATTTAACGTTCTGAACCTTAAGTTCTGAAAGACTAATTTTATAAATGTTGTTTTTCCTTTTACCATTAAAGAGGATTGATCCATCCTTTTGACTAACAGCTTTGCAACACTTTTGATTAAAGGTTATGTCATAACCATTGTCACTTAATTGACTTATGGACAATAGATTATGAGCTAATCCTTCAACAAGCAAGACATTAGTTATGGAAGGAAGTTTACCATTGCCTATGGTTCCAGAGCCAATTATCTTGCCCTTTTGATTCCCTCCAAACTTGACATCTCCTCCAGACCTAAGCTCCAGACTTTGAAACATAAACCTTTTTCCCGTCATATGTCGTGAGCATCCAGAGTCCAGGTACCATGACTGGAGTCTTGACTTTGCTGCTAAGGATGTCTGCAACATAGATTATCTTATCCTTAGGTAACCAAATTTTCTTGGGTCCTTTTTGGTTAGTTGCCTTAAAGCTTTTTCTGAACTTCTGTCTTTCAACATAAGACTTGTTCTGATTAGCTTTAGATTTATTAAACACAGGTTTGTTCTGATTAGAACTTGTGTGTTTAATATCATTTAAATGACTAAATGTAAACTGAGAATATAAAGGAGGATACTTGATATCCAGTTTATCTACAGATTTTGGATTTGAATCCTTATAAGATGAAGATTTATATCCAACACCTTTTCTATAGTTTCTGCTAATACCATAGATCATTGAAGCCATCTTGCTTCTATCTAGGATTTTATTTAGAAACTTCATGAAACTATAGTCATACTCTTGTAAAATATTTTTAGAGCATGATTCAGACTTTGGATCAGAGTTTAGTTGAGCAGATTCTAAATTATTTTTCAATTGAAGATTTTCAGCTTTTAGCTCAGCTATTTCTGATTCAAACTTGTTATTCTCAAATTCAATATGCTTTATAAGCTTTTTGTATTTGAGTTTAACTTTGCTATAGTTTTCAAGAATATCAGATAGACTTTCAACAAGTTCTTGTCTAGAAAGTTCAGCAAATACCTCCTCAGAATCAGATTCTGATTTTGATCCAGATGATTCAGCACTGTCTTCTATGTCAGCCATGAATGCTACATTAGCACATTCCTCTTCTGACTCTGATGACGAATCAAATGCATCTGAGTCATCCCAGGTAGCCATCCAAACTTTCTTTTTGTGATCTGATTTTCTCTTTGGCTTCTCATTCTGAAGCTTTGGACATTCACTCTTGTAGTGCCCAGGTTCTTTGCATTCATAGCAAACAACCTCTCTTTTTCCAGATCGTCTGTGTCCAGAGGATTCTCCAGATCTTCTATATCCATAGGGTTCTCTAGATCTTCTGTGTCCAGAAGACTCTTTGTGTTGATCTGGTTTCCTGAAGTTCTTGAACTTCCTTTGCTTATTTTTCCAGAGTTTGTTGATTCTTCTGGACAGCAAGGATAGTTCTTCTTCATCTTCAGAAGCAGACTCTTCAGATCTTTCTTCTATTACCTGTAATGCTTTAACAGATTTATTAGATTTTAAAGCAATTGACTTACCTTTCTTTAGAGGCTCATCTTCCTCTAGTTCAATCTCATAACTCCTCAGAGAACTGATTAGTTCCTCCAGCGTAATCTTGTTCAGATCCTTTGCCAGCTTCAGAGCAGTGACCATGGGTCTCCATCTGGTTGGCAAGCTTCTGATTATTTTCTTGACATGATCTGCTGTAGAGTAACCTCTGTCCAGAACCTTTAGGCCAGCAGTGAGAACCTGGAATCTGGAAAACATGGCTTCAATAGATTCAGATTCTTCCATTTTGAAAGCTTCATACTTCTGGATCAGCGCCAGAGCCTTGGTTTCTTTAACTTGAGAGTTTCCTTCATGAGTCATCTTCAGAGATTCAAATATATCAAAGGCAGTTTCTCTGTTGGTTATTTTCTCATACTCAGTATGAGATATAGCATTTAGCAAGATAGTTCTAGCCTTGTGGTGATTTCTGAATTACTTCTTTTGTGCCTCAGTCATTGATTTTCTGTCAATTTTCTCGCCATTTCCATCAATAGGATGAACATATCCATCAATAACTAAGTCCCAAAGATCAACATCAAATCCTAGAAAGAAACTTTCCAGTCTATCTTTCCAATAGTCAAATTTCTCTCCATCAAACATGGGAGGTTTTGTGCTGACTCTTTCTTCATATTTGTTGTTGTTGGATGTTGAAGTTTCAGCAGCCATAATGTATATCAATCAAGAATATCAAGAGTTTTTCCCGCTGGACCTTTTCTGGTCATGGTTAAGTGATAGCACAAACAGAACCGGAGCTCTGATACCAACTGAAGGTGAGAAAAACACTTAGAAGGGGGGGGGGGGGGGGGTTGAATAAGAGTTTTAATAAATATGGCAATAAAAACAACTCAAGATTTTTATCCTGGTTCGCTGAACTCAACTACTCCAGTCCACCTTATCAAAGATGATTTGCCTTTCTCCACAAGGACTTAATCCATTATTAATCAACTGATTACAATAGTAAGCACTGAGAGCAACTGTCTTAGTCTTCTCAAGAACAACTGACCACACCTTGGTCTTCTTAAGGAACTTCTTACAAATTAATGTAAACTAACAAGTGTTTGATGCTTCTAATAAGCTGTATCACAACTGTGATATTTACACTTAAGATTAAGTACAAATAAAACTATACAGTTTTATGAAAGAACAAATGAATAAGATCTTTGTGAGATTTTCACTTTGATGAATCAAGCGTGTATGAATATTTATTTCTGAGTGAACTAGCAACTTCTAAATGTTGTAGAAGTTCTCCTTTTATAGCTTTTCCAATTTGCTTTGAGTGATGTGTAGCTGAATATTATATTAGAATATAAGACTTTTCATTACCAAAAGGTATGGGCAGAGATAGGCTTTATGCAGGAAAAATATGGTTGTATAAGCCTTGGGATTTGCACCACGTCACTTCTTTGGACAAAATAGTCGTTGGTTACTTTGGAAGTAGCACCACGTCCAATCAAGTTTACAGCTTCTTCAACAAGCTTCCTTCAGGATGAAGTCTTCATAATCTGCACTTCAGAACTTGTAGCAAGCTTAAAGGAATGAAATACTTTAAGATGATCAGAGCTAAAATGATTGAGATGTTCAGAGCCTTGATAGATGATCAGATCTTAATATATCAGAGTCTCAATCTTGATCAGAGTCTTCATCAGAGTATGCAGCAGTATGTGCTTGAGCGTGAATATTAATGGCAAGAGTCTGATTATCAAAGCCTCTGTTCTTGCAGTGAAAAGAACTTCAGAGTCTGATTAGATCAAAGCTTTCAACTCTTTGTACACTTCTTTCATTAACGCTTCAGATCATTCTGTAGCTTCTGCTCAGATCCTTCTGGCAGCGCTTCAGAATCTTTTAATAGTCTTGCATCTGATGCTTCAGAGCCTTGCATAGTTTCTTGTACTTATGTATTTTGCTTCTTTAAGAGTTTTTAATTTAATACCTGAAACAATAATACTTGAACAAATTTTAGAGTATATATTTTCTTAATACAAAATTCCATAAGAGTTATCATCAAAACATAGAGATATAAGAAACACCAATCTGTGTTCTAACACGGGTTTGCACCAAAAACCCGACCGATTTAATTATTTTCTCCCGACTAAATACCTACTCATCATTACCAATCATATAGTAACAATTTGGGACCATAAAACGTAAATTCTACGACTTCCGATTTTCATCCAAAATCTTAACCTCCAATTGACCAAAAATGTTAAAACTTACAAAATCACCCGATTAAATTCCCACAAGCTCCAGTATTCTTAACCTAACATTTCTCGACTAATCTACATCACTTATTCCAACTTCTAACCGTTAAAACCTCGATTTCTAACGATTAATCCATTTCGACATAAAAATGGAAAATGCACAAAAAAACCCAAATAATCCAAACAATCCATACATAATCACATACATTGACAAGATAATAATATTTCACACCCTTACCCGATTAATCAAAAGCTTAGCAGTTGATCTTGATGAATCTAGGTTTTTCTTCTCTTTCTCCTCTTTTCTCTTCTCCTTTCTTCTTTCCTTTCCTTTTCTTTCTATTTCCCTCCTTCTCTTTTCTCTCTTCTTTCCACTTATACCTCTTTCCTTCTATTTCTATTTCTTTTATATTTTTTTCCTCACTATTAAATGTAAAATGACCAAAATACCCTTCAATCTAATTTTACCCGAAAACTCTTAAATTCGGTAAAATAGCACAATATGTACACTTATCATATTAACACATAATTTCCACAATAATAATAATAATAATCACCCAATTAAATCAAAAGACTCAACAAAAATGGGGAAATCCGAATCGGGGCGTTACAACTCTCTCCCACTTTAGAAATTTTCGTCCTTGAAAATATTACTTGATCCAAACAACTACGGATACGACTCTCACATCCCACTCTCTAATTCCCAAGTCATAAACAAATACAAACGCTTAACGCACTCATGAAAAATGAACGAGTGAGTCGCTCCAGCATCAATAATAGCAACTAAAGGCGTACTATTAATAAAACATGTACCTTTAATCAAACGATCTGCACTAGTAGCGTCTGACCCGGCTAGTGCAAACACCTTTCCGCCCGCTTGAGCTTGTTCTGGCTTAGTACAGTTAGGACTAATGTGACCCACTTCTTCACAATTATAGCACTTCACTACATTCTTCCTATAATCTGTAGCAGCATGCCCAAGGACTCCACAGTTAGAACATTTTGTTACGGTCTTTCCACACTCAAAAGATTTGTGACCCATCTCGCCACACTTGTAACACTTGACGGAACCAGAACTTCCTCCACCAGATCTCTTATCAAAGTTTCCCCTATGCTCGCCCTTGTCAACAGGTGTCACATAAGGTCCACTTCTAGCTTGTTGCTTTTCCTTCCTCTCCTTCAAACTTTTGTAATGTGTAGAACGAGCCTTGCTATCTTCTTCAAAAATTCTACAACATTCGGTCAAATCCAAAAATCTCCTTATTCTTTGATATCCTACCGCCTGCTTAATCTCAGGACGCAAACCATTCTCATACTTAATGCACTTAGAAAACTCAGCTGTAATTGCAACATAATGAGGATGAAATTGAACCAATTCCACAAACTTAGCAGTATAGTCCACCACTGACATACTACCTTGTTTCAACTCAAGAAATTCCATCTCCTTCCTTCCCTTCACACTCTCAGGGTAATACTTCCTTAAAAACTCAGTCCGAAATAAATCCCATGTTATTTCTTCGTCATCCATTCCAAGAACTTGATGCATACCGATCCACCAATCGTCGGCTTCTTCTCTCAGCATGTGAGATCCAAGTCTCACCTTATTCCTTTCTTCACAGCCCATAACTCGAAAGATTCTTTCAATCTCTTTCAACCAAATCTGAGCACCACCGGGATCAAATCTTCCTTTGAAGAATGGTGGTCGATTATTCCTGAACTCATCATTCGCAGTCACATTTGGCGCACCCTGCACCGCCCTATCCATTGCCTCCAATGCAACAGCCATCGCATTGTCGTTACGACCAGCCATATTCTGATCATTCCCAAAAATAACAACAAGGTTAAACAACCGTTTAACCAACACAACAACGAGACAGACACAACTGACTCAACACTGGCTCTGATACCACTTAGTGTAACACCCCCTTTCTATACCCCTAAATAATCAAATAAATCATTTAGCCACGTATTAAAAATTTCATCAGAGTATAATTAAAAACACGGCATAAAAGAGGTGTATCACATTATGCTTGAAATTAAAACACATACAACACCTGCTCATACGGATATGCAACAATGGGGTAACATTCAACATAGGATCTTAGTCCTTACACCCACATCTCAACATTTAGAATAAAAGCGGAAACATATAAACATTGAATAACATCAAAATATATACATATACATATATATATATATCATCCAGTTTGATTCACAACATAATCCATGTTATCATAAACATTCGATATCAAGATACATATACAACATATTACAAAAGAATCATGCTACTCCTAGCTACCCGGTGCTACATATCAGAGCCGACCGACCAAAAAGAATGAAGACTTGCTTCACAAAAAGAAACTCCAGTAACCTACTCTGCAATGCCTCATAGAGCACCAGAAAGCAGCAGAAGGGTGAGAAATATTATCATAATAATCAATGCATATAGTTATATATCTATATAAATTCATAGAATACACATATTCCATATTCTCACCATAATTCATCATAATTCATCATATACATCACAATGCATATTTACATAACTAAGCATATACATCAAATCATGCTTCTACAATTTACACCATTTCCACATAAACATTTACTATTATGTTTATTCACAAATCACAATTATAATGATGATAAATGCAACTCATAGAGACCGACTCACGACTCTATGCAGATGCAAATGCGGTACTGACTCAATCATCATCAAGTTCACTCAGGAACTTATTAGAACCATTGCTCACACCTCACCTAGGCACACAATGTTCATCCATCTCTCACACCTCACATGGGCACACAAATGTTCAGCAGATTCTCCTAGGAATCAAATATCATTCAGCAGATTCTCCTAGGAATCAAATATTATTCAGCAGATTCTCCTAGGAATCAAATATTATTCAGCAGATTCTCCTAGGAATCAAATATCATTCAGCAGATTCTCCTAGGAATCAATTATCATTCAGCAGATTCTCCTAGGAATCAATTATCATTCAGCAGATTCTCCTAGGAATAAATTATCATTCAGCAGATTCTCCTAGGAATCAAACAACACAAGAATGTATATCATGATGCTTCACATGCAAAATGACTCCATACACTTCTTGAAATGCATACATATTCATAATGTTTTCATGCATTTTCATATAATCTAATATCATACAATCATCATACATTCACAATGTATATTCCATAAGACATATTCATCATTCATCACATACTAGCACATGTAATCTATGCATTCACAATATATATATATATATATATATATATATATATATATATATATATATATATATATATATATATATATATATATATATATATATATATATATATATATATATATATATATATATATATATATATATATATATATATATATATATATATATATATATATATATATATATATATATATATATATATATATATATATATATATATATATATATATATATATATATATATATATATATATATATATATATATATATATATATATATATATATATATATATATATATATATATATATATATATATATATATATATTCATCATTCATCACATACCATTTCATACAAGGTATATACATTCACATCCATCCCATCATGCATCTATGTTTAATTTCGATAATGCATATAATTTCCAAACGACACAATTCACAATCGATTCCATAATCTAGGATTCACGCCATACGGCTATCGAACGCCCTAATTATTTAAGCCTGACTTACTTAAAATAATTAATCTCTCTTTATCGGTAAAATTGGATAAAAGTTGGCTAAAAATAATATTTCTTTTCACCAAGTTATAGAAAATATTATTAGCTTCAGTTTGATATAAAGAACGACAAAATCCGATAAACGGTGAAGAAGTTATGAATTTTCGAAGTTTTGAAAAATAATATTTTCTCACACTTACAGTGTTAATCGGTTAACGTATATGGTTAACCGGTTAACACCTCCAAAAACTCAGTTTTTAGGCCAAAAACTCAGTTTTTAGGCCCCTAACACTGTGTTAATCGGTTAACGTATATGGTTAACCGGTTAACACCTGAAAAACTCAGAAAAACAGCTATGGGTTTGCACCAAAAAACCGATCAATTTAATTATTTTCTCCCGATTAAATACTTACTCATCATTACCCATCATATAGTAACAATTTGGGACCATAAAACGTAAATTCTACGACTTCCGATTTTCATCCAAAATCTTAACCTCCAATTGACCAAAAATGTTAAAACTTACAAAATCACCCGATTAAATTCCCACAAGCTACAATAGTCTTAACCTAACATTTCTAGACTAATCTACATCACTTATTCCAACTTCTAACCGTTAAAACCTCGATTTCTAACGATTAATCCATTTCGACCTAAAAATGGAAAATGCACAAAAACACCCAAACAATCCAAACAATCCATACATAATCACATACATTGACAAGATAATAATATTTCACACCCTTACCCGATTAATCGAAAGCTTAGCAGTTGATCTTGATGAATCTAGGTTTTTCTTCTCTTTCTCCTCTTTTCTCTTTTCCTTTCTTCTTTCCTTTCCTTTTCTTTCTATTTCCCTCCTTCTCTTTTCTCTCTTCTTTCCACTTATACCTCTTTCCTGCTATTTCTATTTCTTTTATATTTCTTTCCTCACTATTGTCGCTTCCGCGAAAATAAGGTGCCGGCAAAACAGAAGAGTCGCCACCTTTCGTTATTTATCCCTCAGAACGGGAAAGGAAACGACCGGAAAAACTTGACGAAAAGGGTATAAGACAAGGTCATCGCAACCATTGTCTGGGTTCGGGAGTCGGTTACGCAAGGGGAAGGTATTAGCACCCCTCACGTCCATTGTACTCGATGGGATCCACGCTTGTTGTGTTTACCTGACGGGTTGGTTTATCTATCTACCTATCAAGGATGGCTTAAACAGAAAAGAAAAATGACTCGGCAAAGCGTCGCACTTTATGCCTACGTATTCTCATCAGAGAATGAGAAATCAGAGTCAACGTAGTTCGACTAACTACGGATGGGGGGAAGGTGGCTCGCCAATACATCAGTATTGTGCCTACGTACTCTCAACAGGTATGAGAGATTAGAGCTTACGTAGTTCGGGATAATACGGATTACGAGGATTCAGATTCATCTGTTTTTATCGAGTAGGCTTAACAAACAGTTCCAGCAGTTTGGTGTATGCAGCTCGACCCTTGGAGACTTAGACGTTACCATTTGCGGTAGAACTGAGAGTTAACGACACTCTTTTCTTCAGAAAAGCTTCCTTTGAATTACGGGCCCACGGGGCAAAAATGTTTGAAGTTTGTTTTCTGTCTTTTACGGAAGAAGTGTTTTTTATTATGTTTGCAATTTCAATCGCACTAAAGACTTGTGACCTAGGAGTGAATGCGTCGCATGTCACCCAAAGGGTACCATACTAAACATCCCGACTGTTGAAAAGAACTCTCCAACAGCCGTTTCCTAAGTAGCTTAAGGCTCGTAGCGTACGAAAGAAATCATTCATGATTATTGTATCTTAAGCTGTTTTGAGATGAGAAGAGAACATGCTCAACTAAAGGGAGACTATCAAGTCCTAATGTTGACATGCCAAGGATTCATCCTATGGTTGAGGTTTGCAACAGGGAACTCCTAGAAGTTATCATGCATAGGTTTCAACCTAAATTTCTAATCATCACTTCCTTATCAAAGGAAGTGAGATTCCTAAGGGATCATGTCAATGGTATACAGAAACAGATAAAGCATCAACTTAAACAATAAACAGTAAACAACTGTAAAATGCATGCAATGCAAGTGAGGGAGGAAATGTGTGTGGGGCATCAACCTCCACAAGCTCATCTCAACCTCAAGCCAGATATGAATAACTGCAATCATACAGAAAGAATAACATGCCATCAAGCAACATATAAGTAACTGCAATCATACAGAGGGAATGAAATAAAATGCCATCAGGCAAACACAAACCACATGGGCAAGGGAGCTGGGCTCTACCGAATACCCGCAAGCAAAGCCATACAGTAAAAATACAAGCAGAGGGAGTAACTCAACCTCTAGTGCAATCATGCTCCTAGCTTAAAGTCAGTCTAGATATGAACTTATTCTAATGCATCAAGCAAGTCAAATAAGGCACATCAGCACAGAAGAGAAAACAGACAAGAAAGAAAGCAGATCAACAACTCCCTCTTTCAATTTCAAGCTTCAGCTCTTCTGACAGCAATCCAGTCTTCAGACTTCAACCACCCTTCAAGGCTATCATCCTTCATGACAAGTATCAACTTGCTTCTCCAAGGTTTCAATCCATCAAACATAAATATCAACTTGTTCTCTCTTCTCCAAGCTTCACCTCTTCAGTCAAGTCCACCTTCAGGCTTCACTCCTAACTGCAAGTATCAACTTGATTCCTTCAGGATCTCAATGCATCAATGCAAGTGTCAACTTATCCTTTATTCCTCAAGCCTCGGATCTTCACTCAATCTCAATTGGATCTTCTTCACAAGCATCAACTTGGTCTTCTGGCTTCAGCTCTCTTTGCTTCACCAGTATCAACTAGCTTTCCTCTTCATCTATAAGCTTCAGCTTCTCAGAGTAGTCTTCAATCACCTGGAAGTATCAACTTCATTCTTCAATCTTCTTCAAGCAAGGAACTCCATCCTCTATCAAGGGAGAAAGATGCATCTATCAAGAGAAAAGTTTGGATGGTTGGTAGCAGAGTGAAGACCAAAGGTCACCACTAAGCATCCTGTCATCAGAGAAAGGGACCCGCAAAGGTTCTACCAATTTGTAAAGAGCCACACATCCTACCAAAGGAGGGATGAGGCCTTTACAAAGGGACCTTTCATCATAGGGAAGAATGGAAGTGATCAACATCTTCCATGTTTATGAAGGAAAAGAACTATCTAGAAGCTCTGCCTACAAAACCCTAATCTTAGCCTAATCAAGACTACACCACAAGAAGGGAAGATCTTCAAATCCAAGCCTCTTCAAGCCATCCAATGCATCTTCAACTTGTCTTCATCATCATCCAAGAGAAAGAGAAACAAAACCCTAATCTAAGGGAACTAAAGATGTTAATCTAGTTGAGTTAGTGCATTAGAATCATCTAAAGTTAGCACCTAAACTAAAATCAATCAAAAATAGCAAACTATCTTATAAATTTCTACAAAAATTCCTAAGGTATCCTAATTCAATTAAGAATGCCTCATTCAAAAACCAGGGACTAAATCATCTATTAAGTCCTAAAATTAAGTCCTAAATCCAAAGGTATCAATCATAAACCCTAAAAATGGAGCTTCTAAAGGTTTCAACCTAAACTACCACCTATGCTCATCAAAAAAATATGAGAAAATTCTATGGGGAGCATGCATACCTATGCTAACTACTCACAAAAACTCAGGGTCAAAATCATCATCACATGATCACACAAAATTCATCAACATCAAGTATCAAACATAACTATTTTAATATCAATTAAAATGTGAAAATTCCCATAAAATCAGAAAATGCATGAAATGAAAATATTTTTCTCTAAAAAAAACTAGATTCAATCATGAATCTAATTCAAAAAGAATGGGATCAATTGACTTATTTTTCAATTTTTTATGATTTAATCAAGAACCATGTATAAAATGAAGAAATTAAAGAAAATTAAAAGAAAAAGATAAACACACGGTGCAGCTAGCAATGAGAATCAGTTCAATTCATGGATTGGGCCCAACAAGGGGGTGTTGATATCAAATGCAATCCAAGCCCAACGCTCCAGTCCTCAATTCACAAAATCAGAAACATTACACGCCAGGGTTCGAACTCAACCCTCTTTGGTCCACACAGCGAAGCCTCTCAGGTCACTAAACGAAACGGTGCGTTTAAGGGGAGGGACGCGTGGCTCAACGTGAGCCCTGGGATTCACAGACCAAGTCAATTTCTCCACGCGAACGAATGGTGAGGATTATGTCTTCCTCGTTTCAAACCTGCAACTCACGCGCGCAAGCCCAAATCGCCGGTGGCTTTTCCGGCCACCCCTGTGCAACCCTAGATCCTTCTACACTCAACCATTGGTCACGATGTCTACATGAATCTTGACCAGAATTTCCTCAGGAATCTAACCATGCCACTAGTTTATGCTGAAAATGCATGGTTCGTAAAAACAAGATCTCAACCAAAAATGGAAGGAACCCTAACTTGTCTCTAACCATCAAATTAACTAACCAGAATTCATCTACATGCTAAGGGGAACCTAACCACATGCTTCTAATGGATTAAAAGTGCATAATCGAAGAGATTTTTCGAGAACTTAGAACCAACCTTGAAGCTTGGATTGCAGTGGTTATGCGCCTCAATTCTCTCTCAAACTATGCAGAATCCTTCAAGGAGTAATGGTGGACAATTCTTGATGCTCAGTTCTTGCTGAAACCTCTTGATTCTCCAAAACGCATTTCCAATTTTCAAGCTTTTTCTTCACTTCACATCAATGGATTCTCAACAGAATTCTGCTCCAGAAACTTCCAAATTCGTTCTAATTCATATTTATAGTGTGTTCAGATGGATATCAAGCCCAAACTAGGCCCAATTATGGATTTTGGATCTTCACTTTTTCCTCCAAATTTCAACATGGATACGTGCCTTCAAGCCTTGGTCATGCTCCAAACTCAGTCCAAATGACTCCCTTAACACTTGTGGAATGTGATTGAAGTGTTTCCCTCCTTTGGTTTCAACATATGGAGTGTATATGATATGTTTCTTACTTGTGAAGTAATCATCCAAATGGCTATGTTATGGACCTCAAATCAAAAATGTGACAATGCCAATCTTTCTAAAACATCAATTCCATTCAAAATGACCACAAATTTGACTTGGAAACATGTTAATCTCATTTATTTTGAATTTTCTCATTTTAATTCATTAAAATGGCTTTCATGTGAAGTTTCTTCAACCAATGCTTGATATAATCCATATCAATGGACACTTGATGTTTAGACAAGATAAAAACATCATTTTAAACAACTTTCATGTTGAACAAAAATCCATTTGGAGCTTGGAAATAGGAGTTATGGCCTTATGCTTGAAATGACCTGTAATCTCCAAATGACCAAAATGCCCTTGACTTGTCAAAGCCATAAGTTGAGTTCTACACATCCAATCATGGACTTCTAGTACTCTCTAGAAAGCTAAGAGGATAAGGAACAACATTCATGTTGACCAAAAGTTCATAGGAATCATCCTTCTAGGGAAGACGTTTCATGCAAGTTGGACAACTTTCAAGCTCCAAATTCACATGCCTCAGATGACCTGTAACTTTCCAAAGTCATAACTTGAGTTCTACAAATCCTATCAAGGAATTCTAGCACTCAAATTAAAGCTAATACCATGCTCTACAACATTCATGTTGGGGGAAAGAAGAGATGACAATCACATCTTGAGCTAAACTGCCTTGAAGATAGGGGTCAAACTAGGGGATTTTACACTGTCAAGCCTTAGAAACCCTAGCTTGAAACTTCTCAAACTATTCAATCATGATGAGTTGACCTTGGAATCATCCTTATAACATCTAAATGTATCAATCCATGATCACATGGCTCTTGAATTAGGTCTCAACCTTCTCCAAAATATCAGTTGACTTAGGGTTGACCCAGTCAAACCCTAATTGCACCACTCATGGCTGAGGCTTCTTAATCTTGCACAATGACCTGTCTAGGCCTCAAAATGATCTCAACACTTCTCATGAGCTCTCTCAAGACCTCAAGTCTAACTTCATGGCTTCAGAATCATCTGATGACTTCCCACAACTCTCAAGTTAGGAGGCACACACTCTTGGTTTCAACCATTCTCTCTGAGGATCTTTTGACTTCTCTGACAAGGATATCAACCCTTGAAACTTGAATAAGTTTCTTAGCTAGCCTCAAAGTCTTGCATAGCCCTTGATTGGTACTCATACCTCTTGATCTCCTGCACACATATCAATGAAATGCAAATGATAATGCTAATGTGAATGAAATGAAACATAAGCTAGGTAAAGAAAAGTTAGGCAAATTTTGGGGTGCAACAGCTGCCCCTATTCAAACGGCTTGAATCTGACTGGGTAAGAAGCGAACGGCTCTCAACCAATCAAGGTGCGAGATGGTTGAATACCGACAAACCCGGAAATTTTCCAACTGCACAAGTACACGGTACTCTGATGGGAACAAATCTTCGAAAACTGAAGCAGTAACTGCACGACATCTAGCTGGGGGATTGGTCACACGGTAACTGGTGATACATGTTCGATCATGCCGTCGGGCCCCAGGACTCCTCGGGACTCATCAAGTCAACAACCAAGTTAATCATGCCATCGGGCATTCAAAGAAATTTTTGGGCGTCAGCCGAACTTCGTCAGTAAGTCGGGAATAGAATTTTCGGTCAATCATGAACCAATTGGGGATACTCAAAATTCTGCCGTCGGGCACTCCGCATCAGCTGAGAGAACTGCTTCGTCAAGACGGTTGGACTTTAATCATCAAGTCTTCGAGGGAAGTTTCAACTTCGCTGTTCAGAAACCTGCTGGGGATGACACAGCTCCGTCGGGGATTCTGGAGAACTATCAAGTTGCTCTGCTTCGGGGATCCAGAAATCATTCTGGGTGAATCATCTCTGCTGAGGAAATCAAGAATCATCGTGAACAAATAACTCTATGGGGACCTCAAGAATCATCCTGAACCAATAACTCTGCTGGAGATTTCAAGAATCATCCTGAGCAAACACTCTGCCGGGGACTCTAAGCGTCAACTTGAGCAATCAACTCTTGCGACTTTACTGGGGATTTTAAGAATCATCTTAAGCGAGCGCCTTCGCTGGAGAATTCAAGAATCATCTTGGGCAAACGACTTTTGCTGGGGGATCCAAGAATCATCTTGAGCAAGCGACTCTGCGGAGGAACACCTGCAAAACAAGAACGGTGACAACCTAGCTCATGCTTCATATGCGTATGCTTTGGCAATGGCGCAATGCTCCACACGGTGGAAATGCTATGCGTCTAGGGTAGATGCTATGCAATCATGCAAAATGCTATGACCCCATCAACAAAATAAATGTTGAAGGGAGCATCCTCCTGTCAAGGAGAAAGAACCACTCTGGTGGAGGAAGGACTCATCCTGCCGAGGAGGAGAAGTCACACCGATCTCAATCGGACTCCGCCTGGGGAAACAAACTTCAGTCGACTGCTGCAGGAGAACGAAGCTCTACGAGAACCCGGACCTGCTCCGGAAAGCGATGTCAATCGCAGAAATAAACTGCGCGGCCTTCGCGACTACTTCCCTGGAGGTAACGACTCTGGCGGGGAAATACAACATCAGCTATTCAACACTCTACTGGGGAAAACCAATCATGGCCCGAAATGCTTTCCAAGGACTCGGCTCTCTTGGGGAACTGCAAACTCGGCTGGGGGAAGGAAGGAATCATCCTGCCTACAGGGGAGAGTACGACTCTGTGGGGAACCTCAATTCCGCCAGAGACTTCAGTCTGGAACTATCAATTGCTGCACACTACAGTATGTGACTCAGCTGGGGAGATGACGACCCTTCAGGATGCATCTGATTGGGGAGAGAATCTTCTCTGCTTGGGAAAAACATATCAATGCTTACGATCTCACGTTCAGACTCTGCGGGGAGAGGCTGCTGAACTTTGCTGGAGAAGAAGGAATCATCCTGCTTGGGGACGCATATGGCGTACTACCTGGTATATGCTACACCTGCAACAACACAAACAAACATACAAGATACCCTTCTCAAAAGGGACCTATCAAGGTTATCATCTTGTGACAATGTTCAAGTAATTCATTGTTTCAACAATCAGTGGCCTAGGCCAGTAAGTTTATGTATGCGCATTTCATCAAAAACATTGGCGTTCTTTTTCTCAAACAAAACAGGTAAATGCTAAACAAACAAACAAAATTGCTGAATAGTATACATTTTATTGATAACGAACCCCTGAATGGGTAAAAATGTTTTACAACAGATGCAAGCCCCTGGAATGAGGAAGCTGCGCAAGAATAAAACATAAATATACATCAGTATATACACAAATGTCGGCAATGAGGCGTAGACAGACACCATGAGTTGATCCCTCTATGACCCACTCGCCTTCGATACTTCTCCGGCGCTTCAGCTTCAGAAGAGATTGATTCAGATAAACGGCCCTCAGGTCCTCCAAACCACTAAACAATGAAAGTCCACACGCGGAACGCAGTCATTTTCTTTTTCGAATCCCTAACTTTTGCCTGAATCGCCCTTCCGGGTTTTCGATTCACCGGGATACCCTTTTTTTCCAAAGTCGCCCTTCCAGATTTTCGACTTTGCGGGTGTACATTTTTTCAATTTATATCCCTAATTTTTGCCCGAACTTTTTCCTTTTTTATGGTTCGCCGGGATGCCCCATTTTTGCCTGGATATTCTTTTTCTTTCCAGCGGGTCATTTTTTAAGCAAAGTATTTTTTAACTGTGTCCGTGTTCACCGGGGATGCAAAATCTTCTCCATCCATCATGGATAACAACAAAGCTACTCCCGAGAAGACCTTGCTGATGACGTACGGACCTTCGTAATTAGGAGTCCACTTGCCCCGGTGATCGAAGTGTGGAGGAAGAATCTTCTTCAGGACGAGATCACCCGTCTGAAAGCTTCTAGGACGCACCTTCTTATCATAAGCTTTCTTCATTCGGCTTTGGTATAAACGACCATACGCAATCGATGCTAACCTCTTCTCGTCCATCAGGTTGAGTTGGTTTAGTCGGTTCCTAATCCATTCTGCCTCGTCGAGTTTCACATCAACCAAAACTCGCAAAGAAGGGATCTCCACTTCTAACGGTAGGACAACTTCCATACCGTACACTAAGGAGAAAGGAGTTGCCCCGGTTGACGTACGTACCATGGTACGATAACCGTGTAGTGCAAATGGCAGCATCTCGTGCCAATCCTTGTAGGTCACAACCATCTTCTGAACAATCTTCTTGATGTTTTTATTGGCCGCTTCAACGGCGCCATTCATCTTCGGCCGGTAAGGAGATGAGTTGTGGTGTTCAATCTTGAAACTCTGGCACAGCTCCTTCATCATCTTGTTATTCAGATTCGAACCATTATCAATAATGATCCGCTCGGGAATTCCGTAACGACAGATGATGTCCCTCTTTATGAATTTAGCCACCACCTGCTTGGTCACATTAGCATATGAGGCTGCCTCCACCCATTGGTGAAGTAGTCGAAAGCTACTAGAATGAAGCGATGATCGTTAGATGCAGTGGGCTCGATCTTGCCTATCATGTCGATGCCCCACATGGAGAACGGCCACGGGGAGGACATGACATTTAACGGGCACGGCGACACATGAACTTTATCAGCATAAATCTGGCATTTATGACATCTCTTCGCGAATTTAAAGCAATCAGATTCCATCGTTAGCCAGTAATATCCTGCTCTCAGGATCTTTCTTGTCATAGCATGCCCGCCGGCGTGCGTACCAAATGTGCCTTCATGGACTTCTTCCATGAGCATACTTGCCTCTTTCTCATCTACACATCTGAGTAGCACGAGATCGTGGTTTCTTTTATACAAAACTCCATCAGGATTGAGATAAAAATTTCCAGACAGCCTCCTCAGAGTCTTCTTATCCTGGGTTGACGCTCCCGCAGGATATTCCTTAGTCATAAGGAAGGTCTGGATGTCATGGAACCATGGCTTGCCATCGGAGGCTTCCTCGATCGCAAAGACGAATGCAGGTCTATCAAGACGAGAAAGGACAATTCTTGGAGCTTCATTCCAAAAATTGACTTTATACATCGAAGCCAACGTGGCTAAGGCGTCAGCCATCTGATTCTCGGCCCTGGGCACATGATGGAGTTCCACTCGATCAAAGAACGGAAGTAGCCTTCTGGCATAATTCATGTACGACACCAAATTCGATTGACTAGTCTCCCACTCCCCTTTAATCTGGTTAATCACAAGCGCCGAGTCACCGTATACGTCTAGGTTCTTGATTCTCAAATCAATTGCCTCTTCTAGACCCATGATGCATGCTTCATACTCCACTTCGTTATTGGTGACCGGAAACGTCAGTCTCGCAGTGAACGGGATGTGGGATCCGTGGGGAGTCGTGATGATCGCCCCAATGCCACTTCCATAAGAGTTAACCGCCCCATCAAATATCAATTTCCACTGGGATTTCCTATCTGGACCCTCGTCGGGCAATGGTTCATCACAATCCTTCGCTTTGAGAAACATGATATCCTCATCAGGGAATTCAAATTTCATCGGCTGATAATCTTCAATTGGCTGTTCGGCAAGGTATTCAGACAATACGCTGCCCTTAATGGCCTTCTGGGAAACATACTGAATGTCATATTCCGTCAACACCATTTCCCATCTGGCAATCCTGCCCGAAAGCGCTTGCTTCTCGAAGACGTACTTGATCGGATCCATCTTCGAAATTAGCATGGTTGTGTGGTTGAGCATGTACTATCGTAAACGTTTGGCAACCCAGGCTAGTGCACAACACGTTTTCTCCAGCATCGAGTAGCGAAATTCACAGTTTGTGAACTTTTTACTCAATTAATAAATGACATGCTCTTTTCTGCCCGTCTCGTCGTGCTGACCGAGAACACACCCCATACTATTCTCAAGAACTGTCAAGTACATGATTAAGGGTCGTCCAGCCACTGGGGGTATCAAGATTGGAGGTTCCTGCAGATACTGTTTTATCTTATCGAATGCCTTATGGAAATCCTCGTTCCAGATAATCGCCTGATCTTTTTTCAACAGTTTGAACATCGGTTCACACGTAGCAGTGAGCTGAGAGATAAACCTTGCAATGTAGTTTATTCTGCCCAAGAAACCACGAACTTCTTTTTCTGTTTTTGGCGCTGGCATTTCTTGTATTGCTTTTATCTTCGCAGGATCAACCTCAATGCCTCTTTCGTTCACGAAAGTGCACTTGTTAGGATTCAGCCTCAACCTGAACTTCCTAAGCCTCTCAAAAAGCTTCAGCAAATTGACCATATGTCCTTCCTCCGTTTGGGACTTCGCAATCATGTCATCAACATAGACTTTAATCTCATGATGAATCATATCATGAAACAAAGTGACCATTGCTCGTTGGTAAGTGGCCCCTGCGTTCTTCAGACCGAAAGACATTACCTTGTAGTAAAATGTTCCCCAAGGAGTGATAAACGTAGTTTTCTCCATGTCCTCCGGCGCCATTTTGATCTGATTGTAGCCGGAGAAGCCATCCATGAACGAAAACACAGAGAACTGAGCTGTATTGTCGACCAACACATCAATATGAGGCAGCGGGAAATCATCTTTAGGTCTCTCCCTATTCAAATCCCGGTAATCGACGCACATTTGCACCTTACCTTCCTTCTTCGGTACAGGCACTATGTTGGCGACCCACGGAGGGTAAGTAGTGACTGCTAAGAAACCAGCATCAAGCTGCTTTTGCACTTCTTCTTTGATCTTAACGGCCATATCTGGTCGTGTCCTCCTAAGCTTTTGCTTGACGGGAGGACAATCTTCTCGCAGCGGCAAGTGATGGACCATGATGTCAGTGTCAAGTCTGGGCATATCTTCGTATGACCAAGCAAAGACGTCACTATACTCTCTTAGCATCTCGACCAATCTTCGCTTGACATCACTCTGCAATGCAGCCCCTATCCTGACGTTCCTGACAAGTTCTTCAGAACCCAGATTCACAATCTCGATCTCTTCTTCATGAGGCAGAATAACTTTCTCCTCTTGTTTCAACAAGCGGGCCAACTCTTCGGGAAGGTCTTCATCTTCATCAATCTCTTCTTCGGCTTGATAGATCGGGCAATCGAAGTCGAAGTGAGTCGTAGAAGGTCCAGAGTCGATGTCATCTACTATGTGGATCCTGCAATAACAAGGGTTAAGCTTAAAACAAGGATATGCAGGTTAGCACAAACCCCATTGCCATTTTATTGTTTTTCAAAACAAATATAAAACAGGAATAACAGAGATCACAACATTTGAATACGAAGAAAAACGCCTTTTGATTTATTGGTAAAATGCATGTACATAATCAAACGAGGCCCTGACAATAAAACCACTATGCCCCGGGTAGGACATAGGGTTGTACAATGATTGGAAAAAGTAAATCATTACTCTTTGTCTGTCATTTGGATGATATCCCTGACGGACCAGTTGTTAAGGCTCTCACCTGGCTTGCTTGGCTGGATCCAAGAGTCTAGGTCACAGTCGCTATCTCCGCTATCTTCAGACACTGCATTGATGCTTTCAAATATCACCCCGCCGCTGGTAAACTGGATCGGCCCTTTACCTCGCGACGCACTGCTAGAAGAGGAGGCTTCAGCCGCAGGAGAATATCCCAACCCAAACTTGTCTTGCTTGTTAGGTATCTCCAAAATTTGCCCCCAGCCTGGGGTAGATCCGGCCTGGACAACGGCCCGGGCTTCCTTGAAGGAAGAGAGAGTCATCTATGGCTTCTCAGTGACTACAGGAGCTACGTCCTTGACTTTAACAGCTTCGAACGCTTGACATAGGGTTTCGTGGATTTCCCCATCCATCTCGACATACTTGAAGGACGACAAATGGCTCACCATTATGTCTTCCTCGCCACATACAGTCACAATGCTACCTCCGACGGCATATTTGAGTTTCTGGTGCAATGTGGAGGTCACAACACCTGCGGAATGGATCCATGGCCGGCCCAAGAGACAGCTGTAGGCAGGCATGATGTCCATAATGTAAAAGACCGCGTCGAATGTTTCCGGCCCGACTTGGATTGGCAACGTCACCTCCCCGAAAACATGGCGTTTGGTTCCATCCAACGCTTTCACAACTAGGTCACTGGGTGTGCAAATCACTCCGCGAGTATCTAACTTCATTAATGCCTTCTTTGGAAGAACATTGAGCGACGACCCCGTGTCTACCAACACGTGGGACATAATCGTTCCCCTACACTCTATCAAGATGTGCAGGGCGCTATTGTGGTTCCTCCCCTTCGGCGTCAGCTCCAGGTCAGTGAACCCCAACCTATTTCCAGCATTCACGTGGACTACGACCTCTTCCAACTGGTTTACCGATATTTCCTGCGGTACATATACGGCGTTCAACACCTTCAGCAGTGCGTTGCGGTGTGCTTCAGAACACAGCAACAAATTCAGGATGGAAATTTTTGAGGGTGTTTGATGGAGATGATCCACGATCTTGTAGTCACTCTTTTTAATCAACCTCATAAATTCCTCAGCGTCTTTAACAAGTAAATATTTTTCTACCCCACACGGGATCTCTTCGAC
This sequence comes from Lathyrus sativus, assembly GCA_963859935.3. Classification (NCBI taxonomy): domain Eukaryota; kingdom Viridiplantae; phylum Streptophyta; class Magnoliopsida; order Fabales; family Fabaceae; genus Lathyrus; species Lathyrus sativus. The sequence continues at coordinate 330,313,369 of OZ012738.1, forward strand.
GACTTTACTTTTCCCTTTATCAGTTGCATCAGCTCTGTCCGTCGCGATCTCAGGTGGTGCAAATACTCTTCCGCTGCGAGTGATTCCGCTAACGCCCACTAGGTTCTCCACAGATGAACCAAATGGTTCTAATTCCAACTTCTGTCCATTGCAGTAGACCTCTGCCCCATAATGCCATGGGACATCATTAGTGCTTTTGAACGGTATCGGCCCAACTTTGGTGATGGTAATCATAGGCGGCCTGGGTGCAGAAATAGTTATTGTCTGGCGAGGGATGGTGATGGTGGCAACCTCATCATCTTGCTTCAGAATTACCTCTCCCGATCCGCCTTCAGCCCTTCGGCTGAACTGCAGGATTCCCTCGGTCATCAGACTTTGAATCCCCTCTCTCAATGGTTCACATCCATCAGGACTTGTCGCACAACCCATACACAGTTCTCCGCATCCTGGAAAGAAACCTCTTTTCATCAGCTTAGCTTTAATGAAGCTAAGCGGTGTCTTCAGATCTCTGACGTCAGTCAACAAATCCAAACTCTCGTCCTCAATAATGGCGTTTACTCCACCTCCCCTATGATTCGGCATAGGGTTCTTCGTGACATTTGGCACATTATCTGAGAAATTGATGATCTTAGCGTCCACCATATCCTGCACCTTGTGCTTGAAGGCTTTGCAATTCTCTATTGTGTGGCCTGGTGCCCCTGAGTGAAACTCACAAGTTGCATTCGCATCATAACCTGGCGGAGGTGCCCTTGTCAAGGGAGCCATGGTTCTCTTCTGGATCAACTGTAGCTGAAGCAAAGTCTGTAACAGCTGCGCGTACGACATGGGCGGAGTCTCGACGTGACAGCTCGATAGAGGTGCCCGATTCTGATACTTTTGGTACCCTTGTTGATTCAGTTGCTGCTGCTACTGCAGCTGCTGAACTGCCGGGATAGTTATGCTGGCCACCTGTTGGTGAGGGCCTTTACCCTTCCTTCGAGCGTTGGATACGGCGCTCGTCTCTCCTTCCCGTCTTTTGCCACCATAAGGTTTCTTGCCTCCTCCAGCCGAGGATGAATCACCTTGAATTTTCCCCAGTTTGATCCCATTTTCAATGTGCTCACCCGTGATAATGAGATCTGAGAAGGTTCCGGACATACTGATGACCAATTTCTCATAATAAACCCCTGGGAGGGTAGCTATGAACATTTCAACAAGCTCCCGTTCAACCATCGGCGGCTGAACCCTGGCTGCCAATTCACGCCACCGCTGGGCGTATTCCTTGAACCCTTCGTTGTTCCTTTGCGACAGATTCTGCAATTGGACTCGGTTCGGAGCCAAGTCACTGTTATATTGGTAGTGGTGCACAAATGCTTCAGCAAGGTCCTTCCACGTGCGCACACTGGTAGGTTCCAGACTCATGTACCATTCGAGAGAGGGTCCGGACAGACTGTCCTGAAAGAAGTGCATCAACAACTTCTCGTCCTCAGAGTGAGCAGACATTTTCCGGTAATATGATCTCAGGTGTACGCGAGGGCAAGTGGTGCCCTTGTACTTTTCAAAGTCAGGTACCTTGAACTTGGGAGGCACCTTGAAATCAGCAATCAGTCCCAACTTGGACATATCAACACCCAGGGTGTTCTGGTTCTTGATACTCCTCATCTTGTCCTCGAGTGCCTTGAACCTTAGCCGTGCTTCAGCAGTCAGCTCCCCTTCAGCACCTCTCTGAGAGAACACATTGTCTTGACGGTCTTCTAACCATGGCTAAGGCCCGAACAGATTTCCAACGCCCGCATTACCGTTGCCCAGCCCAACATTGACGTTAGCTTCAAAATTTCTATTACCGACGCCATTCGTATTACCGTTGAGTCCCATGTTAGCTATCATATTGCCGTTGGCACTGCCGTTCCCCCCGGTCACGGGGACGCCATTCTGAGGAGTTTCAACAGGTGGAGGGGTTGGCACAGTCCCACCATGGAGTACGCCATTGCTATCAACCCTTGAAATTAGAGGCTGAACCAAGGTTCTGAGCTGATCCTGGCCATTGGCGACCGCTTGCATGAGCTCCATGAAGCTATCCATTCTTTCGCGGAGTTCCTGAACATCAGTTTGCACTTGCTCCATGATTCTGGTTTGATTTGCTCTGGTCGGATAGCGGTGGATAGGTCTCTGATCAATCCTGGAACAACCTGAAACAACCTTGAAAACACAAAAGGGTTAGGAAAAACGACAAAGTGCTCGTTATGCAGATGCTTCATGCAAATGCAAACGTGTGTCTGTGTGTTAGGGAGGTATCCCCCGATCCTAGTGCCTGAGTGCCAGTGCTGATACTAAGAAGTCCGAGTCCAGTCATGGAAATAACATCTCATATATATGAAGAAAGCCCATCAAGGCGGTGCACAACGTCACTGAGTACAAGATGAATCAATAGCATGACCTCAACCAACAAGCCTGGTGATGGTCAGCATACAACAATGATCAAACAAAAGTAATACAAATAGTCAAGCACGGCCACGGGCGCAAAACTCTTCTAACAACCCCTTCGTTTCTGGATGATCAGGCCGAGTGAGCAACCCTTCGACGAGTAACTCTCTCTGCACAATAGTGTACTGAAGACCTTCGACCGAATCTTCCCATGCTCCATCGCCGAAACAATCTTCTAACTTCCGCTTCTTGGATTCAAACGTCAGTTTGCGCTCCTTCAGGTTAGCAAGAGCTTTGTTGAGCTGGCCTTCGGCGGCATATCTGCGAGCGGTTTCTTCCTCAAACCTTTTCTCACTGGCTTTCACCTGGGCTTTCAGCTTGGAGATCTGTTGCATCAGCTTGTCCTCCCGCTCTTTCCTGTTGGCTAGGGTGGTCTTCCAATGCTGGTTAAACTTGGATATCCTCCGATACGCTTCGTCCAAGTGCTGCTTCTTCGTGGCCAGTACATCATTGACAGCTTTGAAGTCTCGACCCAAACGTTCACGCTCGGCTATCTGCTTAGTCAAATCTGTCCCTAACTGGTTCACCAGCTCTGTCTGCCTTTTGAAGGAATGAATGGCTTCGCTTCTGAGTTGCGCCAATTCTTTCTACAATTCTTCATTTGCCCTCTTCAAATCATCTCGCTCAGCTAACACCTGATTATGCTGCTGAATAGGCACGGTGGTAGGCTCTTCGATCGCCGGAGGGCTTTCTGGCTTGGTAGGTGGGAACGGCATCCCTATAGCGTCTGCTCTGGCTCTGATCCACGTCACATATGGAGCGTAGGCTTGACTATTATTTTTCCCCAGTAATGGTTTTCCCCGCTTACTGATACCATTCCAAGCGCACTGAAGCTTAGATAACATATCCCCCTCTAGAAGACCAGTGAGGTGCAGAGATTCCTGCACCTCTTCATCCTTCGGCGGAGTTCTCAAAGCGTAAGCAAACTGTCAGACCAGCAAAGACGGATTATAGTTTATACAGCCCTTCCTGCCTATCAAAGGCACGTTCGGAAACCCGTTGCAGCTAAAGATAATCTCGGTACCCAACCTATCTCTGTCAAACCAGTCAATATCCTCCGCTGACAGACTCATCAAACGCTCAGACCACTCAGCTGTGGCTGCAGACGCAGCAAAGGGACCCCTCTTGGGTAGATGACTATCAAGCCATCTATAGAGTAGGGGTACGCAGCACGAGACATTCTTGCCCCTTCTGTTCTCGTTTTTGTAGTGGATGGAATGGTAGACATCTCCTATCAAGGTAGGGACTGGATTCCCTGAAGCAAAGATGTGAAATGCGTCGAAGTCCACAAAGTCGGGCATATTGGGGAACAGAATGATGCCATATATGCACAGAGCGAGGATGGCGTTGAACACGACCCAACATCCGTCTTTGGCGCACTGCTGAGCTTTTCCCACCAAGAACTACAAGGAGAAACCGGGAACCTTGTTCCAACTAGACAATACCAACTCGGAGGCATCCAGATGGAGTGAGGGAGCTAGACTAGCCAGATTAGGCTCAGCATCCATATGAACAAAGGGCATCTGACTCTTGATAGGCACACCTAACAAATCAACATACTCCTCTAGCGTAGGTTGGAGAACAAAATCCTGGAAAGTGAAGCATCTCAACGGAGGATCGTAGAACTGCAGCAGAGCGTGCAACCCATTTAACTCAGGCACAGAGGGTTTACGAACCAAATTGAGCAGTTTGCCGTAATACTTTCTGAATTCATCTCTCACAGACTCATTTGCTAAAGCGATCAAACCAGTCAACTGAACAACATCAGGAGCAGGGAGCTTGTAAGCCACGGTCTTCCTCAGAGAACCCATAACAATACAATAGGAGGCCAGAAATCCTGAATCGGGGGAAACGGTACCTGCAACACAGACACCCGTTAATGAAATGCAAATGGGTATGCAAAGCAATGTAAAATGCAATCATGCAGCAGGAGATCAAGACGACTATGCTGTGGAGATTCTGTATCAACAAAACCATAATCCTGCTCTATCAAGAACAACCACTATCTCTGATAATAAGAAAACCCCGGTATCAGACCATAAATTTGCTCTGTCAAGAACAAACATCTGATAATAAGGACCTCTGATACAGGACCAAAACTCTGCTCTGTCAAGAACAAACATCTGATAATAAAGACCTCTAATACAGGACCAAAACTCTGCTCTGTCAAGAACAAACATCTGATAATAAGGACCTCTGATACAGGACCAAAACTCTGCTCTGTCAAGAACAAACATACATCTGCTGATGAGATCCTCTGATCTCAATCATAAACCTGCTCTGTCAAGAACAACTACACATCTCTGAAGATAAGGTCCTCTGATACAGGACCATAACTCTGCTCTGTCAAGAACAATCATATATCTGATGATGAGAACCTCCGGTACCAACAAAACTGATTCACTATCAAGAAAACCAGGAAGTTTGAAGGTCAAAGTTTCCTGCAACAAACCCAAACCTGCTCACAGGCATGGACCTAAACTGACACAAGTTCGGCATCCTATGCGGTCATCAGCGTCACAGACATTCAAGAGGGGTGATACAATACCCAGAAGGTGTGGCATGACTAGCTCATGAAGCGGCCTCACTCGGCTGAATCCCAAATGATCGGTCCCCAGAGTCGACAATCCTCCAAACCAACAACCCCCTCAACCCAAAGGGTTGAAAAAGAAGTCAACCGGGAGAACCTCATCTGAGCGTGGATTTCATGAGACACTAGTGCCTGCCAAGCAAGCACGCGCCCACTAATTTCCACAACTAATGCTATGTTCACTCAAGCCTGGGTCTGGCTTCTCACTCATCAGAATGCCCCTCCCACAACAGCATAGATAATCATATCATACTGAAAATAAAGATGCGGGAAGTAAAATGTGATAAATAAACACAACCTAACAAGTAATCATACAAGCGCTAGGATTGACTCTCGCAGGGGACGTTGGATCCCCAAACTGACTTGCATACGGGACGTTGGATCCCAGGACACTATCAACTCCCCAGCAGAGTCGCCAGCTGTCGCTTCCGCGAAAATAAGGTGCCGGCAAAACAGAAGAGTCGCCACCTTTCGTTATTTATCCCTCAGAACGGGAAAGGAAACGATCGGAAAAACCTGAAGAAAAGGGTATAAGACAAGGTCATCGTAACCGTTGTCTGGGTTCGGGAGTCGGTTACGCAAGGGGAAGGTATTAGCACCCCTCACGTCCATCGTACTCGATGGGATCCACGCTTGATGTGTTTACCTGACGGGTTGGTTTATCTATCTACCTATCAAGGCTGGCTTAAACAGAACAGAAAAATGACTCGGCAAAGCGTCGCACTTTATGCCTACGTATTCTCATCAGAGAATGAGAAATCAGAGTCAACGTAGTTCAACTAACTACGGGTGGGGGGAAGGTGGCTCGCCAATACATCAGTATTGTGCCTACGTACTCTCAACAGGTATGAGAGATCAGAGCTTACGTAGTTCGGGATAATACGGATTACGGGGATTCAGATTCATCTGTTTTTATCGAGTAGGGTTAACAAACAGTTCTAGCAGTTTGGTGTATGCAACTCGACCCTTGGAGACTTAGGCGTTACCGTTTGCGGTAGAACTGAGAGTTAACGACACTCTTTTCTTCAGAAAAGCTTCCTTTGAATTACGGGCCCACGGGGCAAAAAGGTTTGAAGTTTGTTTTCTGTCTTTTACGGAAGAAGTGTTTTTTATTGTGTTTGCAATTTCAATCGCACTAAAGACTTGTGACCTAGGAGTGAATGCGTCGCATGTCACCCAAAGGGTACCATACTAAACATCCCGACTGTTGAAAAGAACTCTCCAACAGCCGTTTCCTAAGTAGCTTAAGGCTCGTAGCGTACGAAAGAAATCATATTGTATCTTAAGCTGTTTTGAGATGAGAAGAGAACATGCTCAACTAAAGGGAGACTATCAAGTCCTAATGTTGACATGCCAAGGATTCATCCTATGGTTGAGGTTTGCAACAGGGAACTCCTAGAAGTTATCATGCATATGTTTCAACCTAAAGTTCTAATCATCACTTCCTTATCAAAGGAAGTGAGATTCCTAAGGGATCATGTCAATGGTATACAGAAACAGATAAAGCATCAACTTAAACAATAAACAGTAAACAACTGTAAAATGCATGCAATGCAAGTGAGGGAGGAAATGTGTGTGGGGCATCAGCCTCCACAAGCTCATTTCAACCTCAAGCCAGATATGAATAACTGCAATCATACAGAAAGAACAACATGCCATCAAGCAACATATAAGTAACTGCAATCATACAGAGGGAATGAAATAAAATTCCATCAGGCAAACACAAACCACATGGGCAAGGGAGGTGGGCTCTACCGAATACCCGCAAGCAAAGCCATACAGTAAAAATACAAGCAGAGGGAGTAACTCAACCTCTAGTGCAATCATGCTCCTAGCTTAAAGTCAGTCTAGATATGAACTTATTCTAATGCATCAAGCAAGTCAAACAAGGCACATCAGCACAGAAGAGAAAACAGACAAGAAAGAAAGCAGATCAACAACTCCCTCTTTCAATTTCAAGCTTCAGCTCTTCTGACAGCAATCCAGTCTTCAGACATCAACCACCCTTCAAGGCTATCATCCTCCATGACAAGTATCAACTTGCTTCTCCAAGGTATTCAATCCATCAAACATAAGTATCAACTTGTTCTCTCTTCTCCAAGCTTCAGCTCTTCAGTCAAGTCCACCTTCAGGCTTCACTCCTAACTGCAAGTATCAACTTGATTCCTTCAGGCTCTCAATGCATCAATGCAAGTGTCAACTTATCCTTTATTCCTCAAGCCTCGGCTCTTCACTCAATCTCAATTGGATCTTCTTCATAAGCATCAACTTGGTCTTCTGGCTTCAGCTCTCTTTGCATCACCAATATCAACTAGCTTTCCTCTTCATCTATAAGCTTCAGCTTCTCAGAGTAGTCTTCAATCACCTGGAAGTATCAACTTTATTCTTCAATCTTCTTCAAGCAAGGAACTTCATCCTCTAGCAAGGGAGGAAGATGCATCTATCAAGAGCAAAGTTTGGATGGTTGGTAGCAGAATGAAGACCAAAGGTCACCTCTAAGCATCCTGTCATCAGAGAAAGGGACCCTCAAAGGTTCTACCAATTTGTAAAGAGCCACACATCCTACCAAAGGAGGGATGAGGCCTTTACAAAGGGACCTTTCATCATAGGGAAGAATGGAAGTGATCAACATCTTCCATGTTTATGAAGGAAAAGAACTATCTAGAAGCTCTGCCTACAAAACCCTAATCTTAGCCTAATCAAGACTACACCACAAGAAGGGAAGATCTTCAAATACAAGCCTCTTCAAGCCATCCAATGCATCTTCAACTTGTCTTAATCATCATCCAAGAGCAAGAGAAACAAAACCCTAATCTAAGGGAACTAAAGATGTTAATCTAGTTGAGTTAGTGCATTAGAATCATCTAAAGTTAGCACCTAAACTAAAATCAATCAAAAATAGCAAACTATCTTATAAATTTCTACAAAAATTCCTAAGGGATCCTAATTCAATTAAGAATGCCTCATACAAAAACCAGGGACTAAATCATCTATTAAGTCCTAAAATTAAGTCCTAAATCCAAAGGTATCAATCATAAACCCTAAAAATGGAGCTTCTAAAGGTTTCAACCTAAACTACCACCTATGCTCATCAAAAAAATATGAGAAAATTCTATGGGGAGAATGCATACCTAATCTAACGACTCACAAAAAATCAGGGTCAAAATCATCATCACATGATCACACAAAATTCATCAACATCAAGTATCAAACATAACTATTTTAATATCAATTAAAATGTGAAAATTCCCATAAAATCAGAAAATGCATGAAATGAAAATATTTTTCTCTAAAAAAAAACTAGATTCAATCATGAATCTAATGCAAAAAGAATGGGGTCAATTGACTTATTTTTCAATTTTTTATGATTTAATCAAAAACCATGTATAAAATGAAGAAATTAAAGAAAATTAAAAGAAAAAGATAAACACACGGTGTAGCTAGCAATGAGAATCAGTTCAATTCATGGATTGGGCCCAACAAGGGGGTGTTGATATCAAATGCAATCCAAGCCCAACGCTCTAGTCCTCAATTCACAAAATCAGAAACATTACACGCCAGGGTTCGAACTCAACCCTCTTTGGTCCACACAGCGAATCCTCTCAGGTCACTAAACGAAACAGTGCGTTTAAGGGGAGGGACGCGTGGCTCAACGTGAGCCCTGGGATTCACAGACCAAGTCAATTTCTCCACGCGAACAAATAGTGAGGATTATGTCTTCCTCGTTTCAAACCTGCAACTCATGCGCGCAAGCCCAAATCGCCGGTGGCTTTTCCGGCCACCCCTGTGCAACCCTAAATCCTTCTACACTCAACCATTGGTCACGATGTCTACATGAATCTTGACCAGAATGTCCTCAGGAATCTAACCATGCCACTAGTTTATGCTGAAAACGCATGGTTCGTAAAAACAAGATCTCAACCGAAAATGGAAGGAACCCTAACTTGTCTCTAACCATCAAATTAACTAACCAGAATTCATCTACATGCTAAGGGGAACCTAACCACATGCTTCTAATGGATTAAAAGTGCATAATCGAAGAGATATTTCGAGAACTTAGAACCAACCTTGAAGCTTGGATTGCAGTGGTTATGCGCCTCAATTCTCTCTCAAACTATGCAGAATCCTTCAAGGAGTAATGGTGGACAATTCTTGATGCTCAGTTCTTGCTGAAACCTCTTGATTCTCCAAAACGCATTTCCAATTTTCAAGCTTTTTCTTCACTTCACATCAATGGATTCTCAACAGAATTCTGCTCCAGAAACTTCCAAATTCGTTCTAATTCATATTTATAGTGTGTTCAGATGGATATCAAGCCCAAACTAGGCCCAGTTATGGATTTTGGATCTTCACTTTTTCCTCCAAATTTCAACATGGATATGTGCCTTCAAGCCTTGGTCATGCTCCAAACTCAGTCCAAATGACTCCCTTAACACTTGTGGAATGTGATTGAAGTGTTTCCCTCCTTTGGTTTCAACATATGGAGTGTATAGGATATGTTTCTTACTTGTGAAGTAATCATCCAAATGGCTATGTTATGGACCTCAAATCAAAAATGTGACAATGCCAATCTTTCTAAAACATCAATTCCATTCAAAATGACCACAAGTTTGACTTGGAAACATGTTAATCTCATTTATTTTGAATTTTCTCATTTTAATTCATTAAAATGGCTTTCATGTGAAGTTTCTTCAACCAATGCTTGATATAATCCATATCAATGGACACTTGATGTTTAGACAAGATAAAAACATCATTTTAAACAACTTTCATGTTGAACAAAAATCCATTTGGAGCTTGGAAATAGAAGTTATGGCCTTATGCTTGAAATGACCTGTAATCTCCAAATGACCAAAATGCCCTTGACTTGTCAAAGCCATACGTTGAGTTCTACACATCCAATCATGGACTTCTAGTACTCTCTAGAAATCTAAGAGGATAAGGAACAACATTAATATTAACCAAAAGTTCATAGGAATCATCCTTCTAGGGCAAAAGTTTCATGCAAGTTGGACAACTTTCAAGCTCCAAATTCACATGCCTCAGATGACCTGTAACTTGCCAAAGTCATAACTTGAGTTCTACAAATCCTATCAAGGACTTATAGCACTCAAATTAAAGCTAATACCATTCTCTACAACATTCATGTTGGGGGAAAGATGAGATGACAATCACATCTTGAGCTAAACTGCCTTGAAGATAGGGGTCAAACTAGGGGATTTTACACTGTCAAGCCTTAGAAACCCTAGCTTGAAACTTCTCAAACTCTTCAATCATGATGAGTTGACCTTGGAATCATCCTTATAACATCTCAATGTATCAATCCATGATCACATGGCTCTTGAATTAGGTCTCAACCTTCTTCAAAACATCAGTTGACTTAGGGTTGACCCAGTCAAACCCTAATTGCACCACTCATGGCTGAGGCTTCTTAATCTTGCACAATGACCTGTCTAGGCCTCAAAATGATCTCAACACTTCTCATGAGCTCTCTCAAGACCTCAAGTCTAACTTCATGGCTTCAGAATCATCTGATGACTTCCCACAACTCTCAAGCTAGGAGGCACACACTCTTGGTTTCAACCATTCTCTCTGAGGATCTTTTGACTTCTCTGACAAGGATATCAACCCTTGAACACTTGAATAAGCTTCTTATCTAGCCTCAAAGTCTTGCATAGCCCTTGATTGGTACTCATACCTCTTGATCTCCTGCACACATATCAATGAAATGGAAATGATAATGCTAATGTGAATGAAATGAAACATAAGCTAGGTAAAGAAAAGTTAGGCAAATTTTGGGGTGCAACAATTATTAAATGTAAAATGACCAAAATACCCTTCAATCTAATTTTACCCGAAAACTCTTAAATTCGGTAAAATAGCACAATATGTACACTTATCATATTAACACATAATTTCCACAATAATAATAATAATCACCCAATTAAATCAAAAGACTCAACAAAAATGGGGAAACCCGAATCGGGGCGTTACAACTCTCTCCCACTTTAGAAATTTTCGTCCTCGAAAATATTACTTGATCCAAACAACTCCGGATACGACTCTCACATCCCACTCTCTAATTCCCAAGTCATAAACAAATACAAACGCTTAACACACTCATGAGAAATGAACGAGTGAGTCGCTCTAGCATCAATAATAGCAACTAAAGGCGTACTATTAATAAAACATGTACCTTTAATCAAACGATCTGCATTAGTAGCGTCTGACCCGGCTAGTGCAAACACCTTTCCGCCCGCTTGAGCTAATTCTGGCTTAGTACAGTTAGGACTAATGTGGCCCACTTCTCCACAATTATATCACTTCAGTACATTCTTCCTACAATCTATAGCAGCATGCCCAAGGACTCCACAGTTAGAACATTTTTCTACGGTCTTTCCACACTCAAAAGATTTGTGACCCATCTCGCCACACTTGTAACACTTGACGGAACCAGAACTTCCTCCTCCAGATCTCTTATCAAAGTTTCCCCTATGCTCGCCCTTGTCAACAGGTGTCACATAAGGTCCACTTCTAGCTTGTTGCTTTTCCTTCCTCTCCTTCAAACTTTTATAATGTGTAGAAAGAGCCTTGCTATCTTCCTAAAAAATTCTACAACATTCGGTCAAATCCAAAAATCTCCTTATTCTTTGATATCCTACCGCCTGCTTAATTTCAGGACGCAAACCATTCTCATACTTAATGCACTTAGAAAACTCAGCTGTAATTGCAACATAATGAGGATGAAATTGAACCAATTCCACAAACTTAGCAGTATAGTCCACCACTGACATACTACCTTGTTTCAATTCAAGAAATTCCATCTCCTTCCTTCCCTTCACACTCTCAGGGTAATACTTCCTCAAAAACTCAGTCCGAAATAAATCCCATGTTATTTCTTCGTCATCCATTCCAAGAACTTGACGCATACCAATCCACCAATCGTCGGTTTCTTCTCTCAACATGTGAGATCCAAGTCTCACCTTATTCCTTTCTTCACAGCCCATAACTCGGAAGATTCTTTCAATCTCTTTCAACCAAATCTGAGCACCATCGGGATCAAATTTTCCTTTGCAAACCGGTGGTCGATTCTTCCTGAACTCATCATTCGCAGTCACATTTGGCGCACCCTGCACCGCCCTAGCCATTGCCTCCAATGCAGCAGCCATCGCATTGTCGTTACGACCAGCCATATTCTGATCATTCCCAAAAATAACAACAAGGTTAAACAACCGTTTAACCAACACAACAACGAGACAGACACAACTGACTCAACACTGCCTCTGATACCACTTAATGTAACACCCCCTTTCTATACCCCCAAATAATCAAATAAATCATTTAGCCACATATTAAAAATTTCATCAGAGTATAATTAAAAACACGGCATAAAGAGGTGTATCATATTATGCTTGAAATTAAAACACATACAACACCTGCTCATACGGATATGCAACAATGGGGTAACTTTCAACATAGGATCTTAGTCCTTACACCCACATCTCAACATTTAGAATAAAAGCGAAAACATCTAAACATTGAATAACATCAAAATATATACATATACATATATATATCATCCAGTTTGATTCACAACATAATCCATGTTATCATAAACATTCGATATCAAGATACATATACAATATATCACAAAAGAATCATGCTATTCCTAGCTACCCGGTGCTACATATCAGAGCCGACCGACCAAAAAGAATGAAGACTTGCTTCACAAAAAGAAACTCCAGCAACCTACTCTGAAATGCCTCATAGAGCACCAGAAAACAGCAGAAGGGTGAGAAATATTATCATAATAATCAATGCATATAGTTATATATCTATATACATTCACAGAATATACATATTCCATATTCTCACCACAATTCATCATAATTCATCATATACATCACAATGCATATTTACATAACTAAGCATATACATCAAATCATGCTTCTACAATTTACACCATTTCCACATAAACATTTACCATTATGTTTATTCACAAATCACAATTATAATGATGATAAATGCAACTCTTAGAGACCGACTCACGACTCTATGCAGATGCAGATGCGGTACTGACTCAATCATCATCAAGTTCACTCAGGAACTTATTAGAACCATTGCTCACACCTCACCTAGGCACATAATGTTCATCCATCTCTCACACCTCACATGGGCACACAAATGTACAACACATTCTCCTAGGAATCAAATATCATTCAGCAGATTCTCCTAGGAATCAAATATTATTCAGTAGATTCTCTTAGGAATCAAATATTATTCAGCAGATTCTCCTAGGAATCAAATATCATTCAGCAGATTCTCCTAGGAATCAATTTTCATTCAACAGATTCTCCTAGGAATCAATTATCATTCAACAGATTCTCTTAGGAATCAAACAACACAAGAATGTATATCATGATGCTTCACATGCAAAATGACTCCATACACTTCTTAAAATGCATACATATTCATAATGTTTTCATGCATTTTCATCTCATCTAATCTCATACAATCATCATACATTCACAATGTATATTCCATAATACATATTCATCATTCATCACATACTAGCACATGTAATCTATGCATTCACAATATATATATATATATATATATATATATATATATATATATATATATATATATATATATATATATATATATATATATATATATATATATATATATATATATATATATATATATATATATATATATATATATATATATATATATATATATATATATATATTCATCATTCATCACATACCATTTCATACAAGGTATATACATTCACATTCATCCCATCATGCATCTATGTTTAATTTAGACAATGCATATAATTGCCAAACGGCCACAATTCACAATCAATTCCATAATCTAGGATTCACGCCATACGACTATCGAACGCCCTAATTATTTAAGCCTCACTTACTTAAAATAATTAATCTCGCTTTACCGGTAAAATCGGCTAAAAGTTGTCTAAAAATAATATTTCTTTTCACCAAGTTATAGAACATATTATTAGCTTCAGTTTGATATAAAGAACGACAAAATCCGATAAACGGTGAAGAAGTTATGAATTTTCGAAGTTTTGAAAAATAATATTTTCTCACACTTACATTGTTAATCGGCTAACGTATATGGTTAACCGGTTAACACCTCCAAAAAATCAGTTTTTAGGCCCCCAACACTGTGTTAATCGGTTAACGTATATGGTTCACCGGTTAACACCTGAAAAACTCAGAAAAACAGCTACAGGTTTGCACCAAAAACCCGACCGATTTAATTATTTTCTCCCGATTAAATACCTACTCATCATTACCAATCATATAGTAACAATTTGGGACTATAAAACGTAAATTCTACGACTTCCGATTTTCATCCAAAATCTTAACCTCCAATTGACCAAAAATGTCAAAACTTACAAAATCACCCGATTAAATTCCCACAAGCTCCAGTAGTCTTAGCCTAAAATTTCTCGACTAATCTACATCACTTATTCCAACTTCTAACCGTTAAAACCTCGATTTCTAACGATTAATCCATTTCGACCTAAAAATGAAAAATGCACAAAAACACCCAAACAATCCAAACAATCCATACGTAATCACATACATTTACAAGATAATAATATTTCACACCCTTACCCGATTAATCGAAAGCTTAGCAGTTGATCTTGATGAATCTAGGTTTTTCTTCTCTTTCTCCTCTTTTCTCTTCTCCTTTCTTCTTTCCTTTCCTTTTCTTTCTATTTCCCTCATTCTCTTTTCTCTCTTCTTTCCACTTATACCTCTTTCCTTCTATTTCTATTTCTTTTATATTTCTTTCCTCACTATTAAATGTAAAATGACCAAAATACCCTCCAATCTAATTTTACCCGAAAACTCTTAAATTCGGTAAAATAGCACAATATATACACTTATCATATTAACACATAATTTCCACAATAATAATAATAATCACCTAATTAAATCAAAAGACTCAACAAAAATGGGGAAATCCGAATCGGGGCGTTACAGAGGTCGCCTGCCACCAGCTCTCCATCAACCCATCCGCGAAGGTCGTAGTACAACATAGGCGTAGGCAGTCCCCCGAAAAGTCGCGGCTGCTGAAAAAGCTGAAAAAGACCTTCTAGAGGCAAATTTTATTTCGGAAGCCTGGTATTCAACCTGACTGTCCAACGTTGTACTAGTCAAAAAGAGTAATGGGAAATGGAGTATGTGTGTTGACTATACGGATCTTAACCGGGCATATCCCAAGGATGCATATCCCCTCCCCAATATCGACAAGATCGTCGACAACTCGGCGGGCTTCAAATTATTGTCCTTCATGGACGCCTACTCGGGATACAACCAGATCCCATGGATGAGGTCGACAAACAAAGCAAGGCCTTGATGTCCGAGTCGGGCAACTATTACTATAATGTAATGCCCTTCGGCCTAAAGAACACTGGCGCCAGCTATCAACATATGATGAACAAGGTCTTCTAGGGAGAGATTGGCGACATGCTCGAAGTCTACATGGACGATATGATCGTCAAATTGCGTATCGAGGTCGACCACACGACCCACCTCAAGAAGGTCTTCAAAACAGTGAGGAGGTGCAAGATGCGATTTAACCCAGAGAAATGCACCTTCGATGTACGCGCGGGGAAGTTCCTCAGGTTTTACTTGACCGAATGAGGGATTGAGGCAAACCCGGACAAATGTTGGGCCTTCTCCGAGATTGCAACACCGAGCACGAAGAAGTCGATACAGTCCCTCAACGGGATGCTCGCTTCATTATCCCGCTTCGTCGCCAAATCCGCGCAATATGCCCTCCCATTTTTCAAACTACTAAGGAAGGAGGTCATGTTTGAATGGATGGATGGATACGAACAGGCCCTCCTCCAACTCAAACGCGTCTTTTCGGAGCCACCGGTCATGACAAGACCAGACGCCAGGGAAACCCTCTACTTGTACCTGGCCGTTTCCACCGAGGTCGTTAACACCATACTAGTCCGAGAAACCCCTGACGGGCAGAAGCCGATCTACTTCACGAACAAGGCCCTCCACAGCCCCGAGTTGAGGTACCATCAGATCGAAAAAGTCGCTCTGGCCCTCATCAACTGGGCTAGAAGACTCCGACATTACTTCTTCGCCCACACCATCGCGGTCAGAACCGAGCAACCTATCAAACAGTTGCTCGATAGGCCCGACATGTCGGGACGCATGTTGAAATGGTCGCTGGAGCTCTCCGAATTTGACATCCTCTACGAAGGCAGAAAAGCGCTCAAGGTACAAGTACTGGCTGACTTCGTTGCCGAGATGACGCCCGTCGCGAAACCAACTTTCAGAGCCCACAAGTGGACCATCTTTGTCGATGGCGCTTAGAACTCGACCCAAAGTGGCACGGGTATTATCCTTGATAATGAAGAAGGTACTGTCGTGGAAGTCTCTCTCGCCCTGGCCTTCCCGACAATGAACAATTAGGCAGAGTACGAGGCGTTCTTGGCTGGACTCCGCCTGGCGGAAGACCTCGGAGCCAAGGAGATCAAAATTTTCACGGACTCCCAATTGGTCGTCTCCCAAGTCCGGGGAGAGTACCAAGCGAAGAACGATAATCTGGCCGAATATTTAGCCCTTATAAGGGAACAGATGAAGAGTTTTAACTTTGCCGAGGTGCAACACGTTCCCCGCGAACATAACACCCGAGCATATGTCCTCTCGAAACTGGCGAGTACAAAAAAGAAGGGCGGGAACAAATTCGTCGTCCAAAGGAGGTCCTCCCACGGCCAAGCATGGAGAAGGCAAAAACAATGTTCGAGGTCAACGCCATCGGGGACATCGACTGTTGGATGACCCTGGTACATGCCTACCTTAGCACGGGACACCTCCCCGACGACGAGAAGGAGGCCAGCGCAGTCAAACGTCGAGCCTGCTCCTACGTAATGCTCGAAGGCAGACTATATCGGAGAGGCTTCTCGATCCCTCTCCTCACATGCATCGATAAAGCCCAGGCCCCGAGCATCTTGCAATACGTTCATGAGGGCATCAACACGCAACACCCAGGAGGATGATCTTTAGCTAGGAAGGCCCTGCAAGTTGGGTACTACTGGCCGATGATGCAGCAGGATGCGAAGGAACACGTGAAGAAGTGCGATAGGTGCCAGCGGCATGGGACCTGCACCTCGCCCCTCCAAGTGAGATCAAGTCCTTCTCCTCCCCTTGGTCGTTCGCCTGGTGGGGGATGGATATCCTCAGCCCATTCACCATAGGCTCCTACCAGAACAAGTACTTGATAGTCGGCGTCGATTATTTTACCAAATAGATCGAGGCTGAGGCCCTCTCTAAGATCACGATACACAACATACTCCGCTTCTACAAGAGGAAGATCCTCGCCAGGTTTGGCGTTCCCATGGCCATCGTGACTGACAACGATACACAGTTCACTGACAAAAATTTCCAATACTTTGTGACCAAGCTCGGGACAAAGCAGCATTTCACGTTAGTCGAACACCCACAAACAAACGATCAGGCAGAGGCCGCGAACAGAGTTATCCTGCAGGGCCTGAAACGTCGGCTCGGGGACGCCAAAAAGAGGTGGGTCGAGAAACTCCATAACATACTCCGGGCTTACAGAACGACGCCCACTCGAGGCGGTAATCCTGGTAGAAATAAGGGAGCCGTCCAGAAGAACTGAATCCCCCCTTGAGGCGGAGGCCAACAATGAGACCCTCAGAGATGAGCTCGACCCATTCGAAGAAATCCATTCGGGGGCATCTCTCTGAGAAGCCGCGTTGAAACAAAAAATTGCCCTCCGCTACGACAGCAAGGTCATAAAACGTGAGTTCCAGGTCGGCGACTTGTTCTTACGAAGAAACCAGAAAGACTCGCGCAAGGGCAAGCTCGTCGCGAATTGGGAAGGCCCCTATCGTGTCCGGGACAAGACAGTGCAAGAAGCCTACTACCTCGAGAACTTACACGGGGACGAGATAGCTCGACCATGGAATGCTGAGAAGCTAAAAATTACTACAGTTAAACACTGTCCGCGACGACCCACCTCGCAACCGCGGGAGCGCGACATGGTACAAACGCGCCTCCCAGAACTCAACGAGATAACAAGCGTCTACCTTTTGTGTGTGTGGGCAAAGCGCTCTGTTCGACGGGGACCCCTCGATTGAGAGTTACCGCAGTCGTACCGAGATAGGCAAAACACCCGGCTCACGATGGGACATTCACGCCATGGAGATAGGACCACGACCTCGGTCCATCTTCGTAACCAACCAGGTAACCACCCCAGTCACTTGGCCAGTTCCCTACACTATCGGACACAATAGACAACGTCTAGCTACCACTCCCAACAACGTACAAAATATGCAAACAAGCATACAAAACATGCAAACAAGCATACATAAATAAACAAACGAGCATACACAAATACTTGGCAAAATGATAAACATTGATTATAAATGGGCACTAACCCAGCTGTTAAGAAATTACAAGTAAGGGCACACGACCTAAGCAACAATCAAAATAAATAACCGGGCATGCAGTCTAAAACAGACGGACACGCAGGCCAACAAAAAAGGGGCGCACAAGCCACCATTTCCTAATCAATATGGTCCTCCTCGTCATCTTCGGATCCGCCGGGCGCCACGATGCAGTCGCCTTGGATTTGATGGTAGGGGCCAGTCCCCTCATTCACCAAATCCACGTCGGGATTGGTAAGCCAAAGTTGGTCCACGACACTCCTGAAGCCTACCTCGACGGCCCCTAAGCAGTCGTCCTTCAGCAGCTGGATCTTCTCCACCAGCTCCCATTGGAAAGCCAACAACTTCTCCTCGTCAGACTCTTCCTCAACAGGAGCAAGCAAAACCTCGAGCTCAGCAACCCGGCCCCTCAGTCCGGCCAGCTCATCTTCCCCGTCCTTCACCATCTTCTCGAGCTCCCTGATCTGCTCACGATGAACTTTGTCATGCCTTTGATACTCCCTCTGATCGGCAACTAGCTTGGACCGAACTTCCTCAGACACCGCCAGCTCACCCTGCACGGTAGCTAAGTCCGTCGAGGAACAACCGTCCTCGTTGAGCACGAGGGCTGTCTCAAACGCCCTTACCACCGAAGCTAGGTCGTCGGACAACATCTTCCTCCAAGCCTCCTTGCTAGCAGTCAGGATAGTCTTCGTCTCTTCGGGAGCCACAGCAGGGACATTATCCCCTGTAAAGAAATTAGGCCAGAGACAGCAGGGGGAAGAACGAAACGCCGATCAGGAGAGCTATTCGTCAGGTCGACCGGGGACACTTCAGTCTCTCGTCGCCTCTTGGAGACCGACGGTGCAACCGGGGAGCCGCTACCTTACGAGGACGAAACCAACCCCGTCGGTCTAACACCGGCCTCCTTCCTAACAGCGGCGACCCTACCCGCGGGATGTCGGCCGCCCCCTTGAGTAGCTTCGTAACACGCTCTTCCATCGAACCCATAACACCTGCAAGGAGAACACGAGAAAACAGTTAGTATGGAAGTCCAAAACAGAACGAATAAAAACCGAGGAAGCTGCCCGCTACCTAGAAAATGATGAGCCTTTGCCTCGTTCTGGCACTCGAGGAGGGCCCTCGTATTAATACACCTAGTCTCGGCCTGGATCTCCCCGTTATCGTCGCAGATGTACTGCCCATCCGGGGTCACACATTTGCAAGGGGGAAGGCGACCGACGAAGTCGACCAATTTCTAGAAGGCCAAGTTATCGTTCTTGTCTAGGTGGTTAAGCCGGTAGATAAAGCTCTTCGTACTAGATTGAAAGTGCAATTCCATTCACTTTAATGGGAAATGGAAATGGAAGTCTACCTCGGACTTGCCGTCCACGATGGTAACCTCTCGTCGGAACATCGTATTAACAACCTCGTCCGTTTCGAGCATCACCAAGAACCACCTATCCTTGAACCCTCTGGAAGATTTTGTGTATGCCCGGAAGAGCCTGGTCGGATGCTTCAGGGAAACCCAATTATGTCGCCCAGACACAGTCTGCCGCTGCAAGTGGAAGACGCAGAAGAATAACGGTACGGTAGCCTTGAGCTCGAGATAGTTGCAGACGATCTTGAAAGCACGAAGGAAAGCAAGGGAGTTAGGGTGGAGCTGAAACGGCGCCAAAATCAGGTGGTCGAACACTCCCTGCTGGAAGTCTATAAAGGGCAGGCGCATCCCCGCCTCCTTAAATGCAAATTCGTACATAGGGAATCGGCCTCCGTCGTAGCGAGAGCATAAACGATCTAGTTCCCGAGGCCGACACACTCTAAATTGACGAGGAGCCCCGACTTCTCTATCTTCGATCACGGCAAAGACGTCCAAATCTTTGAGCACGAATCGAGACATATAGTTGAGGGGTTCGTCCCCGACCCATTCCCCGACCGGTCTATCCGGAGGCTCCACAACAGTCTCATCTTGGCGACCCTCTTCATCATCGGACATGTACCACATTGTTTCCTCTTCTTCACGGGCAGTCATTTACCTGAAAAGCATAGGAACTTGGTGAATTCGACAACTAAATCAAATCCACCCTTCCATCGCAGTTCAAGTGAAAGGGCGTGGACGCCCGAAGCCGAGCAGAACTACAACACGCCCGGGGCGTCCAGAAGACCAGTCTAGGATAACCCAACCCTACGTCGTGCCCGAGGAGTTCATTCTTTTGTCCTCGGCCCGCTCATCAACCGTGTCCGAGGTATTCATCAAGCACCTATTGCAGTGAGAATCATGATACCAAGCTATTGATTAACTTGAATCTTAAATTCTTAAATGCACAACCGGACTTTAATTTATCCAAAGGAAAGGTCTAAAGAAAGAAAGAACCTTTTTCGCGATGTAACAACAATGTTAAGAGATTCGGGGATCGGGGGTTGGTTATGCATAGGGTAGGTATTTCACATCCTAAACATCTGTAGTACTCTACAGGAACCTTTTGTTTGTTTGCATGCTAAGCTTGATGAATGTTTGCTATGGATTGAGATTGGGTAAAGGGTGTAGGTAAAGACCTAAAGATAGTTTCTAAGTTTGCTCGTAAAGACATCGCGCCCGCTGCCTACGTATCCTAACTAGGATAGAATCAGAGCAATCGTAGTTCACCTCACTAGGGTTGAAGAACACTCGATTATGATCAAGGTTCAAAGGGGAACAAACATTACAATGCTTGTATAGAGTTTAACAGAACTCTCTAGATCTATGTTATAACACTCAAGAGGGGAGTAAGTAATCATCATTATGATTCTTACATAGAGTTTACAAACTCTATCCTAGGGTTCTAGTTGAAGAAACACTCCTAGTAAAGGCGGATTTTCTAGACTTAAAGTAAAGTCTAAGGCTTAAAGGTTCTAACTTAACTAAGCTAGGGTTAGGATGACTTCACAAAGTCAAGGAGGGGTAATGAGCTGTCCAATGACACAAGGGTCAAAGGAGAGAATTTTCCT
Source organism: Lathyrus sativus (assembly GCA_963859935.3). NCBI lineage: Eukaryota > Viridiplantae > Streptophyta > Magnoliopsida > Fabales > Fabaceae > Lathyrus > Lathyrus sativus. Next base: position 330,334,866 of record OZ012738.1, read on the forward strand.
TTGGAAGGAGAGAAGGAGGCAACTTGGATGAGAACTAAAAAGTTCCATCACTTGGGGAAAGAATACTTAACAAAGCAAAATAAAAATAAGACTACAGGCAAGTAAGCATGCATATTACAATAAGCAGATACTTCAAATAATACCAATGGTTACAACCGATAATCAAACATCTTAACAAATATTGGAGCATATCTTAACAAAGATTGAGGACATATTTTAACAAAGATTGAAAACAAAATCTTAACAAAGATTGCAAGTTCGTGAGAGTAGCAACTATGTAAACAAATCACAATTTGAAAGCAAACATATTATAGGTTCAAAACAATACGCATAAATGATAATCAAGCACAAGTAAATCAGTCTAGACTCATAATTTAGGAGGAAACAAAAATAAGATCATGGTGACAACCAAAGGAGAGTAAACCCTAGCATATTAACTAACACGGGATGCAAGGGACCTCACGAAAAGTACAAGCACATTTAAAAGGAAATCATCAACAAGTAAGGTAACGATCTCAAAGAAAGAATAAATTTCCATGTAGATAAAAGACAACCCAATTAATAATAACAAGTAATATTTTTACACCACACGAAAATAGACACTAAAACAAATACATTGCAAAAAGAATGGACCAAAAAGGGTAAAAAAATGAGAGAGATATGAATTTTGGAAGTTTGATGAATTAATATAAAAATAAAACATGATAAACAAAAGAATAAAATAAAATGCAAGGGGTGGGAGTTGAACCCACGCCCCTCAACTCACACATAGCGTGCAAGAAAAATAAAAAAGAAGCAAAAGGGTTGATCCTCCTCAGGGATCAAACCCAGGTCTAGGCATTGAAAGGCATGGTTATGAGTAAGTTACTTACCACTGGGGTGGCTATACATCCGTTGATATAGCCACCCCCATAAACATATAGGGCGTGATTTTAAGGATTTATGGGCAAATATGAAACAACAAGAACAAGCATTTTTTAAAATACGTTTTGATTCACAACTTACTCAATTCTTAATGGATTCAAGTGATATTTTAGTCAAAATTGGGTGTTTTCAAACAAGGAACAAGATGGCACAGTTGGTTTTTTGAAGTGAGGCCTAGAAAACAAAACACGATAGGAGTTGCAAAAATAGGATGAAAATGCATTTACAAAGCCAATGATCAAACCAGTCATGCTATAACCAGGAATAGAGTTCAAACACAATTCAAATATCATGTTCATCAAGTTCATACATTCAAACAACCCAAACATGAGTCAAAACTCCAACTGTCATATGGAAATTAGGGAAAATTCAAGGCACTTGCAAGTATGAGGGATTTAAGATTCATGCTCAAAGTTGTAGTTCAACAGACACAGTTAAAGCCAAATGACAGTATGCACACTTGAACTATATTACTCATGCACAAATTTCAAAGAAATGTCTCAATTTCCTACTGAAACAAAACATGGTTGTTAAGTTGCAAAAATGTGACAGGGGCTTAAAATGCGATTCAATGTTGGAATTCAAAATAGAAGTGATTGAGATGGGGGAACAACATGAGCAAACCATGAATATGATGCTGAAGGTATTCTAACAAGAAAAATGATGCAAAGCAAGCTTGGAATAAAAACTGGTGTATGAGTTGTAAGTGTATTCATGATATTGATGTATTTTGAAACCAAGGCATAAAGCTGAACTGAATCAAACTTGACAAAAATCATATATTGTAAGCATACTAGCAGGAATTTTCACACTCAAGAATCAACATGGACTGAGTGAAACATACAGCTAATCATGGATTGCAAGTTCAACATAATAATGCTAATTTCAATGATGCAGTTGAAATGCAATTTGAGATTTAAAACAAGTATTGCAATAGTTCAAGTCACACAACCTTCATACACATGTTTCAAGTGTGCTAGCAGACATGCCTATATCCTAAGATCAACTAAACATCAAACCAAGTATGAAGTGGTATGTGCACAGCAGACATAGCATAAAGATGCATAAAGTGGAATCTCATTTGAACAAGCTTAAGTTTATGCTAATGTCAAATACATGCCAGCTGATTGTTTTGCACTTATATCTCAGACCAATTCATGCTCAAACAGGAAAGGTTATGTATTGCAAGCTGTAGTGTAAAATGCCAAAATTGCTCATGCATTGAGGAAGTGGAACATTAGCACAGATGTAAACAGACCATGATGTATTAGATCAAAACCAAACTTTAAGCATACTTCTTTTAAATCACAAATTGGCATGTTAAGGAAAAATGCAAGACAGTTTTGGCAATGGATGAGGCAGCAGGTGAATTTTTGAATGATGAGGTTTTATGCCCAAACAGTGGTGTACACATAACATATATATGATGAGAGTTGGGATGATGAGACAACATGAGCAAACCATAAATATGATATTGAAAGTATTCTAGCAAGAAATTATTTCAATACAACCCTGATTCAAAAAATGGCACATGAGTTACTATGTCTTGCACATATAGAATACCAAGCCAAACCAATACTTAAACATGCTAGGGGTTACAACCAGATCCTAACAAACTAAAAGACTAACTGCAAACCTAAAAGAATGATAGAGAGTATTGCTAAACCACAATCAAAATCCAAAACATAATTACCAAATTTGTAAAACAGTGGATGATGTTGAAGGAGGAATAAAGCATTCATGATGCACATCAAAAGAGAAGTACACAAAGTTAAATTCAAAACTGGTTTGGAGGTTTATCCAATGTTTCAACCATATTGTGAATTCCAACAGGGGTTTTTGCTTGAAGCACAAGAAAAATAACTTTTTGAAATGGTGCCAATTTGCAAACAAGATCCATGAAAGCAAAACTGTAACAGGTGATATGCTTATTTGTGAACAAGATTGGCAGACAATGCAGCAAAATCCATCACAGCAAAATTGTAACAACTGATCAGCTTTTGACACAAATGTGAAATCTAGCATAAAAATGCCTATATCCATATCATGATTGCCTCAAACAACACATAGGAAATGCAGTGAGGAGTAAGTGATAACAGTTACCAAACCAAACTTATACCAAAACAAGACTGCTATGCCCTATTAACTGAAATTAAAGAAAACTTGCAAGTTAGCAGGCCAGATCAAGATACAAACATGATTGAATTGGGCAGACCCCCCTAACATACTCAAAACATCAAATGAAATGTGTCCACACTTCAGAATTACTCACATATATCATGAAATTGAAAATTGGGTGTCAACTGCTCAAGTATTCAACATTGGCAACAAAAAGATCAAAAAATGATTTGGAATAGTCTGAGATGCAAAAGATGCTACACACAAACTTCAAATAAGATAACAAATGAGTATTGCCCTTAAGGTTGTCATGAAATGCATACAACAAGATTATGACCATCAAAATGCAAATTCAAACATGAGGAAGCCAGGCTGTTATGACAGGGCAAAGAGGCATACAGAAATGATGGATTCATGAACATACAAGTTTCATATGTTAATAGAGGTCAAATGCTATATGAATTAACTTAAAACTAAACAAGCCACAAAAAGTGAAGTGTGTGCCCAAGTGATTTTTCAAAAAAACTGTCAGCAACATATGGTTCAAACATGGTTCAGTGGTGAAATGACCTCATGTTAACAAACAGTACACATACACACCACAAATATGGTGAGGAATGAGTTACAACTCTGAAATTACACATATTACAAGCAATCAAGGTTTTGATATGTGGTCATGGTGGTTTCTTTTTCAAAATGTGAGGTTTCAAACCAATATAACATCATACACATTCTAAATATGTCAAGGAACATAATTATGCACTGAAAACAAGTTCATAGCAGTTGGAGCAGGATCATGATATGCTGTTTGAAAAATGAAACAGTTTTGGTGCATTGGTACATGATGTAATAGCAAGTATGTTTCATGACAGTTATGACATTTTGGTAGCATACACAATTTGCAAATGGATAGGACAATGATAAAATGCACCTAAATCATGTAGATGTGGATTGAAACAGAAAGTGATATGTTGATCTCATGATATCTTAAAAACAAATAACAATTGAGGCATGACAAGTCAATTTGAACATTTAGGAAGTTTTTGAGCACATAGGCACCACACACACCCTCAAAATAAGTAAACAAATGAGTCCACCACTTTGAAATCCAACAACAAACTGATCCAAACAGAAATGGTATGTGAAGCCACATTTGACAGCAAAAACACAAGATTTCAAGACAGCCCTAAAAGCAAAATTCATATCTTTCACATCTCCACCAAGACATACATCATGAAGCAAGATCAAAGCTTGACCAAAGATTTGAGGCATAAGAAATAGCAACCATAACCACTTAACACCCACTTCATAATAATGATAGGCAAGAAAGATATGAAAATAACATAATGTGAAAACAAGAGCCACATTGATTCAAACATGACCAAGGGCAATGGGAGAATCTATGAGCAACTTACAAGTTGAGTCAATCATCACTAACAAGCTAGGTCTAACAAGCCTATGTCAGGCATATCATTATTTCAAAGTTGGATCCTAAATCTACCATATGGCCCAAAATCTTCACCAACAAGTTAAGCATGACATTAAAGTAACAACTTGTAACATATCATCCACATACCATTTACAAATGAAAAAATATTAACAAAACAAATATCATGAACATAAAACTAGGGTTCTTGACAAAGAAACCACAATGGGGCAGCCATGGTATGTTTTCACAAAAATCACCACAAAATGACAATACATGCTAATCTATGATTCATGGAGAGTTGGAATGTCACATACCTCTTGTAGACAAGCCTTGAGCAAGCTAAAAAGCTTAGAAACCCAGAGATACTCCTTCCTTTGCAAAGAGATGAAGCTTGCTTCCTCTTGAAGCAACAAAACCAACTTTCAAGATAGTTGGAGTTATGTGATTTCCAGCCGGTTTTTTATGGTTTAGACATTTGAGATATGATGTATAGGAGGTGTTAGGAGTATTAGAATGGTAGGAAAAGCTTTGAATGAGAATTTGGCTTTCTAAGTGGAAGAAAGTCAAACTATTAGGGTGTGGAGGTTGACTTTTGTGAAAATGATATTTTTGAGAGGTTTAAATGTATGGACACCTTCTAAACCATATTTAGGGATTGTGTGGATGATTTTGAGAGGCTTAGAAGTGGTATAACTGATCTTGAGCAGAGTTTTGCTCAAGACAGCTTTTTGGTGAAAATGGAGATTTTGGGTTTTTTGAGATTCTTAAGGAATGAGAAGGAATTGAGAGCTATGGTTTCTCTGATTTTTTGAGATTTCTCTGGTGTGTCTAAACTCATAGAAGAGACCTTTATTTATAGCCAAAACAAGAGTGAGGGCAACCTTGGTCTTTTACCACTTTTGGAGGGAGTTTCATGAGATATTTCAAATGAATCTTACCAAATCTTCTCCTATCAGTTCCATGGTTCAATGGAGATCAGAAAAATCAAGTGGAGATGGACATGAAGTGACTGAGATGAGCTATGAAGGTAGGGTGAGCCAGCTGCAACAGTTCTAGCATGAAAAGTTTCTCTCTCCTTCTTACATTTGAATATAATAATGCCAAGTTGCTCCAACTTGCTATGTTCACTAAACCATCTTTTTTTTTTTTTTTTCTGGTTTTCTCTCCATCTATGCCTCACATTATCAGTTTGAATCAAGATCCAAGGGTTGAGAATGGATCAAGTTGTGAAAATCCAAATTTGAGAATTCTTGACAAAGTGGTTTCAAGTATGACAGACCCAACTTCTATGGTGCATAACTTCCTGCTCAAACATGCTATTGAGTAGTTCTACCAAAATTTGGAAAGCCCTTAAGTAGCTCTATAACTTTCATGTTTTGGGAATTTCCAAATTCTTGATGGAGCTAGGTTGAAGAACCCTTCAAAGTTGCTGAAAAAATCACTTAAAAGTGCTAAATAACTTAGAGTTTTCTAAGTTATTTTCCTTCCTAAAATGAATCTTGTTATAACTCCAATTCTATGAATTTTTTGATCATAGACCACTTTGAGGCTTTTGTATTATTTGCCAAGAGCTTTCCAATGAGCTTTGAACCACTTCATTTGGATGTGTGGTTGAGGAGTTATGGCCTTGCCCCTTTTGAAACCCTAATTCCTGATTTTTGCAATTACTTCTTAACCCTTGATCCAATGGTCATGAAATTTTATGGGGAGGTGTAATATGACATAAGGAACATTTTTTATTCACACATTGAAGTCAAATTCCTTATTATTGAAGAGTTGACTTTTCGGTTAACCGTTCGATCAATCGGTGACTACCGAGTCGACTGTCGATGATCCGGTCATCCTGAGGACTTGAAAAATATTTGAATGGACTTTACTAATCCATAGGAGCTTAATGGATCAAAATACCACCATTGAAATACTCTTTAAACCAAAGGTCAAACTACAGTTGACTTTTCATGATCGGAAAACCCTAATCGGGCGTCTTGAACTGCACTGTTCTCAATTTTCGGGTGACCACCTCAAATTGAATCCATAATTGATCCAATTTTGTATTCTTGATGATGTGGAGACTTATTTGAAGTTGAATCAATCCAAAACATTGATTGATCAGACCACCGAAATCTCGATTTCGACGGTACAGAACCCTAATTCATCTGCATCTTATCAAAGATAAATTGAAAATGGGTTAAGGTTAGTTAATCAAGTGAATATGATCCTAGAATCATTATGAGGATCTAAGGAGTCAAAATTTGGGATGTAACAGATGCCCCTATTTAAATATCTTCACTAGATGGCAATGAGAGATGACAATCCTCATAGAATCTTAGTGAAAGGTATTTAAATATAGCAAACCAGAAATTTTGTCCCTTAGATCCGATGGTATGCAAGGGACAAATGCTGAAATGAAAATGAATCTAAATGACGTTATATGATGCTTGAATGCAAGACAAATGCCGACACACGAGCAAGTATAAAAGAACGGAAAACGACGAGTAACCACTCACAAGGGGAACCCAACACACTGGGGAAAGATTCCAAGCGAAGTAAGCAAGATAGTTCAGACTTGACTACAGATGCTTGTTCAAGGAAATCCTTCACGCAGGGGACACAAGTTCCACCAGGGAAGACACATCTTCATTGGGGAAAAGAGATACAAACCTCACTGGGGATAACCAGATGGGGAAGTCCACCGGGGAAGATGACAATTCTTCACTAGGGAAACGAAAGAAAAGAAGCGCAAACCACACTGGGGAAGAAATCCACTGGGGAAGCATAACTTCACCGGGGAAAAGGCAGAATGAAGACACGAATCTCACTGGGGATAACCAGATGAGAAAATTTCCTATAACGAAGAGTTCAAACGGGATCTTCAAGAAAGGGTTAGAAACAAGACCAGACGCGTCGGGGAAACTAGTATCCACTAGTTCTCCGAGACTTGACTGGAAAAGCAAAAGCTTCAAATAGGGAGACCGGTGGCGACCAGAACTACAAATAGCTTCAAACAGCGCTAGTTTCCACTAGACTTACTGGGGATATGGTGACGATCAAATCAACAATGGTTTCCAAGAAGTACTACATACTACTAGACTTCCTGGGGATATGGTGATGAACAAATCAAGGTTCCAATTACAATTGGGAGTTTCTAAACAACGTTGATAAAACACAGGACTTCAATTGAGGAAGTTGGTAACAATCAACTTTTGGTACTAATAACGATTAGTTTTCAAGCAATGCCAGTAACCACTGGACTTAGAGGGGACTGGTAATAACCAAATCAAGATATACCAATAACAATTGGTTTTTGATGATGCTAGTAACCACTAGGCTTAACTGGAGAATTTGGTAACGACAGAACCCAGGGAGACCAATGACCATTGGACTTTCGAAGAGCTTGGTACTGGATACTGCTAGTGAAGACTAGATTTTCCAAATAAGGCTAGTGACCACTAGACTTAGAGAGATTGGTAATAACCGAATCAAACGGGTACCAATAACAATTGGATTTGAAGGCGATGCCAATAATTATTGGACTTTTAGGGACTTTTTGGTGACGACCAACTCCAGTACCAATGACCATTGGTTTTAAGAGGCAAATACTAGTGACCACTAGATTTTTAGCACAGATTGGTGAAAACCGAATCAAAAGGACTCCAATAACGATTGGTTGGCTTTATAACAGAATCAACGACGACTGGGTTTGGAAAAATGTTGGTGACAACCAAGTCAAGGTACCGAACATAATTAGTTCTGAACATGTGCTAGTGACTACTAGTCTTTCAAAGATTATGGGTGACGACCAAATCGAAGTTGAATATTGGTAACAACCGCCCATTTGGGTAAATTGGATATTGCTAGTCACTACTAGCTTCCCAAAGAAGATAAGGAAACCCCAGGATGTCAATCTTGAAGCGAACTTGTTATAAAGGAACCAAGATGAAGGTAACGACCAAAGGATCTCAAAGGCAACAACCAGACAAACAAAAACCAAAACCGAAATGCAAACAAATGCGTACCCTGGTATGATGCTGTATGTAGAATGCAGACCGACCCACAGGAACAAAGGAAAGAAAAACAAGGAAAACATAGAGAGAACTCGTCACGCCGAGTTTCAAAATGCTTCAAGTCAGGCGACACTTTCTTCTTCGGCGTAGATAACGATCTTTCTCAATAATATCCTCGTAATTCTGCAGAGAAGAAGTCTTGGCTTAAGAGCCGGAATTACTGTCGGACGCATCTAGCTTGGTCAAAGGTAACAGTAAACTTCCACAACTTTGAGAACTGTGTAATGTTATCAGGTTACCTCTAGAACTTTCCAATTGTTTTGTCAAATTGTGTTTCCCTTTTTTAAAACAAAATTTAAATTTTCAAAACACTTTGCTTTCATGAAAATCCTTATTAACAAATAAGTGAAATTGCATAACAAAAACAGAGGATCATAACGATGATTGGGCCAAAATCTGATTTTATTGATAGACAAGAACTTTACAAAAGGCAAAGCCTGGGGAACTTTATAAACTTGAAAAATGGCAAACAGAAAAGGTTACAGAATCCCATAATAATTCGGTCCTTTTAACTGTCAGTTCACTTGCTTTGCTGCTTCTGACGAGAATGACAGGCGTTGATCTTTCTTCTGATATCTTGCACAAGACTTTGCCCCTGCGTCCGCCAGCTTTTAACATTGGGCTTTCATCTGGTTGAAGTGCTGGGATCTCCTTTCTAGGCTTTCCGCTTTAGGCATAGTATTTTCTCACTGCATCTGAATTAATGGGATACTTGAGTTGTTCGCCATCCATGGTCTCAAGAATTAGAGATCCTCCAGAGAAGACAGTTTTTACAACAAAGGGGCCATCATAATTGGGCATCCACTTGCCGCGCATATCCTTTTGAGTTGGTAGGATTTTTCTAAGCACAAGCTCTCCTTCCCTATATTCTTTAGGACAAACCTTCTTATTGAACACTCTGATCATCCTCTGTTGATAGATTTGACTGTGACACATGGCCGTCATTCTTTTCTCATCAATGAGGTTCAATGAGTCGAATCTTTCTTTTATCCATTCGTCTTCATCAAGCTTTGCTTCCGTCAAGATCTTTAAAGAAGGTATTTTGACTTCAATGGGTAGCACAACGTCCATCCCATACACTAAGGAAAAGGGAGTTGCCCCTGTCGAAGTGCGCACTGATGTTCGGTATCCATGAAGAGCAAATGGTAACATCTCATGCCAATCCTTGTAAGTTACGACCATCTTTTGTACTATCTTTTTGATGTTTTTGTTTGCAGCTTCAACTGCACCATTCATCTTGGGTCTATAAGGAGACGAATTGTGATGTTTGATCTTGAAATCGTCACAAAGATCCTTCATCATTTTGTTGTTTAGATTCAACCCATTGTCAGTAATGATCTGGTTAGGAATACCGTATCGACAGATGATCTCCTTTTTGATGAAGCGAGCGACCACTTGCCTTGTCACGTTCTCATATGACGCTGCTTCCACCCACTTAGTGAAGTAATCAATCGCAACTAGGATGAAACGGTGACCATTGGAAGCTTTTGGCTCTATTGCCCCAATCATATCTATGCCCCATATTGCAAAAGGCCATGGTGATGTCATCACATTGAGAGGATGTGGAGGGACATGCATTTTATCAGCATAGACTTGACATTTATGACACTTTCGAGCGAAGAGTATGCAGTCCGTCTCCAAAGTTAACCAGAAGTAACCTGCTCTTAAGATTTTCTTAGCCATGGCGTAGCCGTTGGCATGGGTGTCGAAGGTTCCTTCGTGTACTTCAGTCATTATGAGATTCACCTCGTTTTCATCGACACATCGGAGTAAAACCATGTCATGATTTCTTTTGTACAAGGTATCGTTGCTGATGAAGAATTTAGATGACAATCTACGTATTGCTCTTTTGTCAATCCTGGAGGCATCAAACTGATATTCTTGATTTTGAAGGAAATTCTTGATATTATAGAACCACGGTTTCTCATCAGCTTCTTCATCTATGGTCATGACATATGCAGGTACCGTCCTTCTTTCAATGCAGATCAGAGGTGCCTCGTTAACAAACTGGACCTTCCATATTGATGCCATCATGGCCAGTGCATCAGCGATGTGATTTTCCGCTCTTGGTACATGCTTGAAGGTAATTTCATCGAAATATTCAGCCATCTCCAAGATATGAGTTTTGTAAGGGATCAACTTTTCATCCCTGGTTTCCCATTCTCCTTTGAGTTGGTAGATCACTAAAGCAAAATCACTAATCACTTCCAAGATTTTGATGCAAAGATCGATAGCAGCTTCCAACCCTAAGATGCAGGCTTCATACTCGGCTATGTTGTTTGTACATGAGAAACAGAGTCGGGTCGTGACGTTAGTGTACCCTCCAGTGGGATTTTTCATAACAGCTCCAATACCATGTCCGTTCTTGTTTAATGCTCCATCGAACATCATTTCCCAGCGGAATCCAGGCTCGGGACCTTCTTCCGGACCAGGCTCTGGCTTTGTGCGTTGAATGTACATCACATCTTCGTCAGGAAAATCAAACTTGAGTGGTTGATAATCCTCCATGGGGTGCTCTGTGAGGTGTTCTGACAAGACACTTCCCTTGATAGATTTTTGAGCAACATACTGAATATCGTACTCTGATAAGAGCATATGCCATCTGGCTAATCTTCCTGTTTGAGCTGTCTTTTCAAAGATGTACTTGATGGGGTCCATCTTAGAAATCAGCATTGTGGTGTGACAAATCATGTACTGTCTCAGACACTTGGCGGCCCATGCTAAGGCACAACATGCTTTTTCCAGGGGAGAGTAACGACTTTCGCAATCGGTGAACTTCTTGCTCAGATAGTAGATTGCGTGTTCCTTCTTTCCTGACTCATCAGTCTGGCCTAAAACACAGCCCATTGAATCTTCTAGTACTGTCATATACATGAACAAAGGTCTTCCGGGTACAGGAGGAATCAGCACCGAAGGTTCTTGTAAGTACTGCTTGACCTTCTCAAATGCAGCTTGGCAGTTTTCATTCCATACTACTGTCTGATCCTTTCGTTACACCTTGAAGATCGTCGTGCACGTAGGAGTCAGATTGGAGATGAATCTGGAGATGTAATTCAGACGTCCGAGGAAACCTCTGACTTGTTTCTCAGTTTTAGGAGCAGGCATCTCCTGGATTGCTTTGACTTTGTCAGGGTCTACTTCAATTCCTCGTTGACTAACAATGAAACCAAGTAACTTGCCCGAGCAGACTCCGAAGGTACATTTTGCTGGATTTAACCTCAGTTGATACTTTCGGAGTCTCTCAAATAACTTCAACAGATGATCCAAGTGGTCTTCTTCACATTGGGATTTTGCGATCATATCATCCACATATACTTCGATTTCTTTGTGCATCATATCATGAAAGAGTGTAACCATGGCTCTCTGATACGTTGCCCCCGCGTTTTTCAGACCGAAAGGCATAACCTTATAACAATAGGTGCCCCAGGGTGTGATGAAGGTTGTCTTCTCCATGTCAGCTGGATCCATTTTTATCTGATTATAACCAGAAAATCCATCCATGAAGGAGAATATTGCGAAGCTTGCTGTATTATCCACCAAAGTGTCAATATGTGGCAGAGGGAAATTATCCTTCAGACTCGCTTTGTTTAAATCCCTGTAATCGACGCACATCCTGATCTTTCCATCCTTCTTTGGGACTGGTACAATGTTTGCCACCCATTTTGGATATTTAGATACCTCTAAAAAGCTAGCACCAATCTGCTTCTTGACTTTGTCTCGGATTTTAAGAGCCATGTCTGGTCTTGACCTGCAAAGTTTTTGTTTGACCAGGGGACATTCTGGCTTCAGGGGAAGCTTGTGCATAACAATGTCAGTATCCAACCCTGGCATGTCTTGGTAAGACCAAGCAAATATGTCGACATAATCTCTGAGGAGTGCCATCAGCTTGCCTTTGATCTCGGGCCTCAATGATGCCCCAATATTGACTTCTCTTTTTTCTTCTTCTGACCCCAAGTTGATGACTTCAGTCTGCTCTTTGTATGGCTGGAGATACACGTCTCCATACTCAACCATTCTCTTCAACTCTTCTGGAACCTCTAACTCTTCATCATTCTCTTCATCAGCTTGAAAGACAGATGAAGCACTAGTAGAAGGAGCCGAAGGATCATAGGATTCTGTGGTGGATGGAGGTATTCTGCATGTTTTATTTTGGGAACAATTAGACACACACACACAGACATGCAGATGCAGGGTTGTTTTTATTTTTTTCAGAAAGATTGCCATTTTTCTTTTAACAAAAGGAGTGAAAATGATGCGCAAAACAATAAACAAGAGTTTTAACAAAAACACTTTTTCATTAAGGATTTTCAAATTTGCAAAGTGGCCCAATACAAAATGATTCGCAGGCCCTGGGCAAGACCAGGAATTTTTAAAGAAAAAAACACAAAGCTAACAAGCAGAGTGAATTACTCTAAAGGTAAAAAGATGGGAATTTCCACAGCCTCCCAGTTGCGCAAAGCTGCTCCTCCCCTAGTTACTAGATGATCCAGATTACCATCCTCATCTTCAGCAATAATGGCGTTGACTTGCAGGCTGCCACTGGTGAATATCTCATTCAAAGAATTCTTCTTCATGTTGTTTTCCTCCGGCTCGCCTTTTAGAATTGGTTTGTAACCCAACCCTTGTCGATCGTTTTCGGCTCGAGCGTTGACTTCGATGATCTCGCCCCATCCCACTGGGACTCCAATTTTCAGTGCCGCCTTGATACTTTGAACAGAGGTGAACGATGGCCCACGGGTTATGTCTGATTCATCAACTAGAACAGCGTGAGCTATTTCTAGTGCTCAGAAGGATGTCTCAAGGGAATCTTCATCAGCCTCAATATACCGAAATGATGACAAATTGCTGACCATTAAGTCTTCTTCTCCATGAACAATGACCAACTGGTCATCCACAACAAACTTCATTTTCTGGTGGAGAGTAGAAGTAACAGCGTCAGCTATGTGGATCCATGGTCTTCCAAGTAAACAACTGTAGACCAGATTAATGTCCATCACCTGAAAGGTGACTTCGAAGATTTATGGTCCAATCAGGATAGGAAGATCAACATCCCCTATCACAGCTCTCCTGGATCCATCAAATGCCTTCACTATGAGAGAAGTAGGCCTCATGGTAGCACCCTGATAGGCCAGCTTGGCTAACGTCCTTTTTGGCATTACGTTGAGTGCTGATCCTATGTCAACAAGAACTCTGGATAATGTGTCTTCCTCACATTTGATCGACACGTGTAGAGCACGGTTGTGCTTACGTTTCTCAGCCGTCAGATCGTTGTCGTCGAAGCTCAGCGTGTTGCAGGCAGTGATATTTGCTACAATGGAGTCAAACTGCCCCACCGTAATATCTTTGGTAACATGGGCTTGTGTCAGGATTTTGAGCAAAGTCTGGCGATGAGCCGGAGAGCTTAAGAGTAAGGCCATAACCGAGATCTTAGATGGTGTTTGATTTAGTTGGTTCACCACCCTATAATCACTCCGTCTGATGATTCTCAAGAACTCTTCTTCATCGTTTTTGACGCTTTCTTTCTCTTTAACTAAAGGCTCTTTAGTAGTGACGGTCTCTGGAATGGGCTTCTGAGGAACAACAGCCTTTGGAGCAGAAATTGCTGGCGGAGGAGCCACATTGTACGTCCGGGGTTGGTAGATGCGACCACTCCAGGTCATTTTGCTTCCACCGACAATGTTAGCCACATTCGTTGGTTTCTTTTCTCTAAAGATCCCTTCACACCATGAATAGCCTTGCTTTGGTGTCACAACTCTTGGGTGAGGTTTGGGTACCCCCCTTGGTTCAAACCTGGCTTGTCCCCTCCCGAATTTCGGGGGTGCGTCATCGCGGAATATCGGCCGGACGCTCTTGTAGTTGTTGTTGTTATCATTCCTGAACACAACTCTTTTGTTGGGCCCTTCTGGTATGTTAAACACAGGTTCTATGACTGCCACATCTCCCCCTTTCTTCCTGTGAGCGATTTCTATCATCCCTTGTTCAATCATTGCTCGAATGTCTTTTTTCACAGCGTCACAACCCTCAGGATTCAACATGCATTCTTTGCAGTCTTCGTGAGATGTCTTAAGCGACCATGCCTGAGCAAGGCATTTGTGTAGATCTGCTAATGGTACTTTGATCTTACCAACAGTGGTAACTTTCTTGTCTTCTGATCCTTCACCTTCTTCAGTGATGGCATTGACTCCACCGTGATTCAGCAGAGGGTTATTTTTCACATTCGGATGATTATCTTTAAAGGACAAAATTCTCTTTTCAATCAATTCACGAACCAAATGCTGAAGGGCGAAGCAACCTTCGAGATCGTGGCCTGGAGCGTTCTCATGGAATAGGCAGCGAGCATTTACATTGTAATAGAACGGGAGTGGATTAGGTGGAGCACCTAATTTTCTTCTTTTGACCAGCCCTCTTTATATTAACATGGGGAACAGCTCGGTGTAGCTCATCGGAATTGGCTATATTTTTGGCCTATTTGCCTGATAATTCTCCCTTGAAGCCTTATTTTGAGGTTGTTGACCTTGCGGCTGATGGTATTGTTGTTGATTATTGGAGTGATATTGATGTTGGTTTCCAGACTGATACTGGTGCTGATTACTGGATGCGCCAGGCTGGGGACCCTGCTGTGATGAAGGTTGAAAAACCGGAGTTACCGCTGCTATATATGATGGAGGGTACTACTGGCGATGGCTTCTGGGATTTTGTGCTTTCTTCCCATATGTGATCGCACTTACATCTCCCTCTTTCTTTTTGTGAAAATTGCTGACCGGCTTCTTTGTTGTACTGGCGCTTGAATTAATGTTTGGGGTAGCCACCTTTCCACTTTTTAAACCTGCTTCAACTTTGACCCCTACTGCCACAATATCAGAAAAATTGGTTGTGACACTGCTGATCAGTCGTTCATAGAATTCTGGCCGAACTGTATCCACAAACCAATCTGCCAACTCCTTTTCAGTCAGGGGTGGCTCTACTTGAGTTGCAGTTCCACGCCATCTTTGCGCATATTCCTTAAAGGTCTCAGTGCTTTTCTGCGTCATGCTGAGAAGATGACGACGATCGGGAGCTAAGTCCATGTTGTACTTGTACTGTTGAATAAAAGCATCTGAAAGGTCTTGGAAACTGTGGATCTTTGCTTGATCTAAGCTGAGATACCATTTAGCCGAAGCTCCTTTGAGGCTATCTTGGAAATAGTGTACTAAGAGCTTGTCATTTTCGATATGCGGAGCCATCCGCCTGCAGTACATGATTAGGTGCACTTTAGGGAAAGTAGTCCCTTCATATTTGTCGAATACTGGCATTTTGAATTTCTGAGGAAATACCAGACCAGACACCAGACACAGGTCCTTGGCATCAGACCCAAAGACATGGCTTCCTTCAATGGCCTTCATCCTCTTGGCCATAATGTCCATCTCTACCCTTAATTTTTTGTGTTTTTCATCCTCGGCTTCAGAACCGTCAGGTATATCAAAGATGGGTTGTTGATTGTTGAAAACAGGTCGCATTGTAGTGGGTCCACCCGCCTGAGTGAAAATAGGATTCCTGGTCGCTGAATCAAACAGTGGATTAAGACTTGAAGATTGCATATTGCTGAATGGTGGCACAAAATCCCGAGACATACCATAGGGAAATTCTGCCGTGGTAACCGGAACTACCGTGACATTGGCTGCTGCTATGGCGACTTCGAAGATTACCGTAGACTATGTGTCCATCTTTGCCTTGATTATATTGAGAACTTCCATAATCTGGCTGACGTCACCCTTGATTCCTTCAATGTCGTTGTCCATCTGATTGAACCTCTGGTCATTATCTGCCATCTTCTTTTGAGCTCTGGATCATGTGTTATATCTGTGAGTATTCAGTGTGACTCCTTCTCTCTCTTCTGAACAAGAACAAAGGATGAGCTGCAGAACCCAGATGCAAGACCTATGCAAAGTGAGATGAGAATGCAAATGCGAATGCAGATGCATAAACCATCTAAGGAAAAACAAATTTTTGTTTACAAACAAAAAGTTGGAACAACATGTAACGACATGCTTAAAAAGCGTTTTCCTTCATTGATAGCTGGAAATCTATTACAATAAGGGCCTTTGCTAAAAAGCAAGACCTTTCTTACAAGAAGTGAAAGCAAATGCAACATTAGGATTATAATCCTTTTAGGGAAAGCAGGGAAATGGTGAAACAAAGATCATTCTAACAAGATGATCCTTCTCCTTCTTGGACTCTAACATGAACTTGGTCCTGGCGGATAATTTTTCATAGATCTTCATTCTCTCTTTTCACTTTGATTAAAGCGTATTTCAGCTCTTCCCTAGTCGTGGGGACCTCAGGCTCCATGGTTATCTCATAATCATGAGTATAGAACATGGTCAAGGCAATTTCTTTTGACCATAGCAGGTACCCTCTGGTAGTTAAACAACTTGCATTCTCCATTGGAGTTAGGCCCAAGAGGTGTGGATCTCTTTGAGCGTATTGAGCATTAGCCTTTAGTTCTCGAATGCGACCAGTTTCGCAGAAGCAAGGTCTCAACAGTTCTGGTTCGGGCTCTGGTCCGGTAGGATACCCATGTTGACGCCGAGCAAGAACAGGATTGTAGGTGATAACCCCTTCTGACCCAACGAGAGGCACATTGGGGAAATCTCCATAACTAGGAATCATGACTTGGTCACTAAGGCTGCTGTCATACCATGTGATGTCATAGTGCCTGAGAGTGACGAGTTTGGAAATCCATGCGCTTTTGGTGGGAAGCCTCCAAAGGATATGAGTCCTTGGCAGATGAGAAGTAAACCATCGGTCAAGTAATGCAATGCAACATGAGAATTGCCCGCGATCGTACAAGATGAAGCGGTGAATGACTACATAAGTATCAGCTAGTATCGCGTTGACTGGATTTTTGATGATGAAGAGGCGGATCGCCTCCTCACTGATGAAGTCATAACTGCTTGGAAGAGATATAGCCCATATATTAGAAATGCCAGAATAGCTTCAAAGATGCCCAGATTCCTACTTTCATAATGATATTCGGCCATCTCCATTAGAGGTCTTGCATCCATTCCGTACCATCCTTCTTTTGCTCTCATTGGTGGTAAATCCTCTAGCTTGATATGTAGGGCTTTAGCCAAATCCCTCTTCTTCGGTTTTCCATAAGAAAGTTTGAAGGTCCACAACATCTTCAAATAATCAGTGTACTCCTCGATGGTTGGGAGTAGCTGAAAGTCTGGAAATACAAAGCCGTGGTAGGTTGTAGAGTAAAACTCAACCAAAGCTTGCAACATGGGCTCGTTGACTGGAGCACTTATTAGTGGTAGTAGGTATCCATATTTGACAATGAAAGCAGCGGGATTTCGGACAAGTCTAGTCAACATCCTTAGACGGCCCAATCTCAGATCTGGGAACGGGAGCATGTCTCTTCTTACCATGTTGTTGTCTGCAAAAAGAAAAGTTTGAATTTCCTTGAATGGTTAGAAGGAATGCAAGTGCAAATGCAAATGGTTTCATGGAACTCAGACATTTACGAACACCAGAAGTCACCATTTCATTGGTTAACAAAATAGATTACAAAATATTGTTTCCTCTTACAAGAGTTTTAAACATAAACAATAGCTAAACGGATCCTAACAAGGCTCCCCTAGCAGCCTTAAGTTGAGCTTCTCGATCTTTCTTTCCATCTGAGTCTTCTCAAAGATGAGTCTGTCCACAATTATCTTCCATGGATTAGACTGAGGTTCATAAGGTTATTCTAGTGCTTTCCTCTTCTTACAAGAGAGGATTTCTTCATCTTTCAACTGGAGTTGTCTCTGGAGCTCCGCATTTTCTTCGACGACTATTTGATACTTGTGCTTCCAAGCTTCTTCAGTTTGTTGTGCTTTGACTAAAGCAATCTTCAACTTTTCTTCTTCAGACATGAAGACCAATGGGCGTTCTTCCTTCAGAGCCATAGGCTCTTGCTTAGGATAAGGCATCCTTAGTGTGATGGCTCTTTTTCGAACCCATTGTAGGTAAGGTTCCAAAGAGATACAGTTGAGTCTTCTAAGATCCTTTTTCCCTTTCTTGTGTAGATGCTTCCAAGCCTCTAGAACCTTTCTTTTTAGTCCTTGACTATCTTCCTCTTCTTTGAAGAAAATGTTTTCCACTTGAACACCATTGGGTTTGTCCTTTAGAAGGTATCCCAATTGTCAGCGGGCGAGTATTGGATTATAGCTGATTCCTCCATTAGCACTGAGAAGAGGTACATTGCCAAAATCCCCACAATTATCAATGATCATTATCCCATCATAGTCACGACTATACCAATCAATATCGGAGTGGGTAAGAGCCATGATCTTTTGCGACCACCATCCTTTCTTAGGATTCCAAAAAGCGTTGGCTTTGGGCAAGTGTGAGGTGAACCATTTGTACAACAACGGAGCGTAACAAGTAATCATCCCTCCATTGTGAAAGTTCCCCAGATGAACATAATGGTATGTGTCTACTAGAAAAGTAGGCACAAGATTCTTCTTCAAGAATATTTTGATGGCATTGAGGTCCACAAAATTCTCAAAGCTCGGGAACAAGAAAATGCCATAGATGAGCAAGGCAAGGATAGCCTCGAATGCATCCATGCTTAAATGATCCGCATAATACTGAGCTTTCTCAATTAAGAACTCTGCTTTTAGCCCAAAAAATCCTCCTTTAGTAATCAGATTCTTTTTAATATCAACCACTCCTAAACGTGTAGCCTTGGCAATATCTTGTTCTTTAGGGTCCTTCTCTACAATCGGAAAAGGAGAATCTTCAAGAATAGGTAATCCAACCAACTAAGAATACTATTCTAATGTGGGCACTAGCTGATAATCAGGGAATGTGAAACAGTGGTAGAGCGGATCATAAAACTGGAGAAGAGTAGAAAGGAGTCCACTATCTATCTTTATCTTCAAGAGTAACAACAACTTCCCATACCTGCTTTGAAATCCCTCTGGATCTGTCACTAAGGTGCTCAACCTTTTCAAGTCATCTAGGTTAAAACCCTTGTAAGTGTACTTCAAAGTTTTCTTTCTTTCATTGTTCATGACGACCTCTCTGATGTTTACAAACAACAAAGTCTGAGTTCCATGAAACCATATGATGATATGATGATATGATGTCATGAATGCAAAATGCACAAATACAAGCAAATGCATATGCACGCAACACAAGCTTAGGTTTAAGGGCGAGCATGAGTCCAAGGTCTACCCATCCCCAAGGATTGTACTATGGATTGATTGTACCTGCCGAACGGGTTCTACAAAGTTCTCAGAGTCATCAACCCATCTTTCGAATATTATCAATTTCCCAAATCACTTGGTAATCGATAATATTCTCAAGAGAATCTCGTCTGAGTGTAGCATCGTGTATCAACTACTTCGGAAATACTTCCTTATAGCCATCGCACTACGTCCTAATAAGGCCAAAGTGGGGTAAGATGTATTCTAAAAGTCCACAGTGTCATGGGCTCCTTCGTTGAAAGTAGCATTGTTTTCACGAATACTCGATCAACAATACTAAACTTTCAAGAGGGCCTACACTGAGCGGTGGTCTCTTAAGTTAGCTTGGTCGGGAATCAACTCCCTATAAGCCTTCTTGAATATACCACCATCCTATCACAATTGCACTCAAGTCCGGGTATAGGACCGTCTCACCACTCAAAATACCCAATACCCAACATCAAACAAATATATTTACAAATATACATGTTAAGCAAATATTTACAAATATAGCATGCAATTAAACCAATTAGGCTAAACCCTCAAGTTAAGTAAGTATTCCCCAGTGAAGTCGCCATTTCTGTTGCGGTGAGAATCGTGATACCAAGCTATTGATTAACTTGAATCTTAAATTCTTAAATTCACAACCGGACTTTAATTTATCCAAAGGAAAGGTCTAAAGAAAGAAAGAACCTTTTTCGCGATGTAACAACAACTCTAAGAGATTCGGGGACCGGGGGTTGGTTATGAATAGGGTAGGTATTTCACATCCTAAACATCTGTAGTACTCTACAGGAACCTTTTGTTTGTTTGCATGCTATGCTTGATGAATGTTTGCTATGGATTGAGATTGGGTAAAGGGTGTAGGTAAAGACCTAAAGATAGTTTCTAAGTTTGCTCACAAAGACATCGCGTCCTCTGCCTACGTATCCTAACTAGGATAGAATCAGAGCAATCGTAGTTCACCTCACTATGGTTGAAGAACACTCGATTATGATCAAGGTTCAAAAGGGAACAAACATTACAATGCTTGTATAGAGTTTAACAGAACTCTCTAAATCTATGTTATAACACTCAAGAGGGGAGTAAGTAATCATCATTATGGTTCTTACATAGAGTTTACAAACTCTATCCTAGGGTTCTAGTTGAAGAAACACTCCTAGTAAAGGCAGATTTTCTAGACTTAAAGCAAAGTCTAAGGCTTAAAGGTTCTAACTTAACTAAGCTAGGGTTAGGATGACTTCACAAAGTCAAGGAGGGGTAATGAGCTGTCCAATGACACAGGGGTCAAGGGAGAGACTTTTCCTTTGGAAGGAGGCAACTTGGATGAGAACGAAAAAGTTCCATCACTTGGGGAAAGAATACTTAACAAAGCAAAATAAAAATAAGACTACAGGCAAGTAAACATGCATATTGTCGCTACTGCGAAAATCGGCGCCGGCTGAACAGAAGAGTCGCCACCGTGCGTTATTTATCCCACGGGAGGGAAAGGAAACGCTCAGAGTAAACCTCGCACAACACGGGAAAGGTATGGTCATCGCAACCAAAACCTGGGTTCGGGAGTCGGTTACGCAAGGGGAAGGTATTAGCACCCCTCACGTCCATCGTACTCGATGGGATCCACGCTTGTTTTCGAGTATGGATTGTTATTCTATCTAAACTATAGGTCAAGGGTGAAAAAGAAAATAAAATAAAAATAAAAAATGACTCGGCAAAGTATCGCACTTTATGCCTACGTATTCCCGTCTGGAACGAGAAATCAGAGTCAACGTAGTTCGCCTACCTACGGGAAAGGAGGGGAAGGTTGCTCGCTAGGATATCGCATCCTATGCCTACGTACTTCCACACAGCATGGAAGATCAGAGCAAACGTAGTTCGGGCCACGTACGACACAAGTCTGTCTTGGTTGATTTTATTCCTTCTGAAAAAGGGTTTTTCTGATTAACAGTCCAAGCGGACAAAAATGACGTCTTGATGAGTTCACATTCTTTTACGGAAGAAGTGTCTTTTATTGTGTTTGAAATCTTTATGTGTTTTTCTGTTTGTTTTGAGAGAGAAGAGACAGAACTCTAACCTACGGTTGCGAAGGGAATCAAACTAACCTAATGTTATCATGCATGGGTTAAGACCTAGTGTCTATCATGCTCCTCTCTTGCACAGAGAGAAACAGAGATCCTATGGGATAGGCAGAAACAAAAACAATACCAGATATAATAAAGCAGTAAAATGCATGGATGCAACAGCACAAGCGAGGCAAGGGAGTCCCACTCAACCTCGAACCTAGAAAACAATAGGCAAAAGTGAACAGGATTCACTTTCAACCCCACAGGGTAAACAGCAAACAATACAGTCCAGAAAACCAATCAATACATCAGCAATAAAATACAGCAATAAAACCAACAGCTTCAGCAGCTCTGAATCAACATCTGACTTCAAGTAATCTCCAATCAGCTACAGGCTTCAACAAGCATCAATCTCCATCTCCATGACCTTTAGGCAAGGGCTTTGATCATCATTCTTCCATCTGCAATGGCTTTTCTTCAAGTTCAAACCTCCAGGATGAGGGATTAGTCACAAGAGTGAATTGGGTGTTAAGCAATCAGTTGACTACCAAGGGTGGTGAACAGACTGCTTCTAACACAAAAGACATTTTCTCTCAAGAGTTCTATCTCTTAGACACTATCACCAAGCCTTCCAAAGGAAGGGGGTGAGTGTCTTAGAGAGACTCTGAATCACAGAGAAGAATGGATGCAGACAAGGCAATCCATGTTTGAAAAACAAACTTTCTAATCTAGAGCTCTGCCTAGCTCCTAAACCCTAGTCTCCTCAGCATCTGCTAGCAAAAATATTATCTTCAACTCTGGAAGTTGATCTTCAATCTCTGGATCTCCAATGGTCTTCATCTCCTCAAGTCTTCAGCTCTCCTAAGTCCCCAGACAATCCCAATACCCAAGCAAGCAAGCAATAATCCCCAGAGGGCACACCACACCAGTCAATCAGATATACAGACAGTATTAATAGCAGTAGGGGAATCCTGACTTTTTCTAAGGGGTCTAATAACTACCCATAGCCCCTATAGTCCCATAACTAATCTATTCAAACCCTAAGTCCTAAGGGAAATGAAATCAAGCTTCTTAAGTCATCACCTAAAAAACCCTAATTTGTTCAAGTTGTTCAAGACTACATTAAGCACCTAAAATTAATTCCTAAAAATGGGAACTAAATTGAATCTACAAGTTCAATATCTAATCTAAACAATCTAAAAAGAATGAACAAAAAATATGAAAGCATTTAGTAGAACAAAAATTATTAAAATCATGCATGAAATGAAGCTATTTAAAATGACATTTATTTAGAAAATATGGAAAAAATATGAAATAAAAATAAAAATGCAATTTTATTTAATGAGAAATTTCTACACATCCTAAAGAAAATAGTGTAAAAAGAATGAACTGAAAATGATTTTTTATGAATTTATTATGAATTTTTAAAATGAATGAAAAAACATGAAAAGAAAATAATAAAAAAAGAATAGAGAAATAGCCAGGGGGGTTCAATAAGCAACGCGCTCAGTTCATAACTGGATGGGCCAGGCAGACAGGGGGTGTGGTTAGCGAATTGGTTTAGGCCCAGAACCATTCAGCAACAATGAAAAATAAAACAAGGCGCAGGGGGTGAAAATAGAAACAGATTCATGTGTAAATGAAGTTGGGCTCATGCACTGGGGGTGGGAATATCAACATCACATTCAGGCCCGCCCGTTTCAATTAATGAAACGGTGCGTTTGGCACCAACACACTTCCCTCCAAAATCAGATTAAATGAGAGCCCTAGGATTGCTCTCTTAGTCAAGGGTCCAACACGAAATGGACGCACACGATTTCGTCTTCTCCAATGGATCCTCTAGGGTTTCTGAAACCCTCATGCACATGCCATGGACGTCCAACATTCAAGCTCTCGGTTCTCTCTCTCCAGGCCATGAAACGCCACGCTATAAACATGAAAATTACTCTACATCTCTCCCTCTATAAGCCTATGGTCTTGGATTGCCTTAAAACTCAACAAATCAACAAACCCGATCGAGGCAAGTTCTGGTTACCATGAATATACTCTGCAACTCACCAACACAATTCTCCATCAAACTTGCACTAATCTAATCTATGCATAATAGTGATTATCCTGCGCTAACAACCTAACATTATAATGCACTAACCTAAGAGTTCTAGGTCCTAACAGTTTGGTGCACCTGCTAACAATCATCACTAAACTACTCCAAACTCATCCTAATTGCTCTACTAACATCCTACATTATATCTATACTAACAAAACTATGCTAAACTATCTGAACTAAGCAATTTGAATGAAAACGCACCTGATGCAAAAGCTTGAAAACAGCTATGGAAACTCGTGAATCCACCAACACCAATGCTCAGATCTTGATCACTGAGTGAAACTCTTGCTTCTGTATGCAACACTTGAATGAAACCTGGCTTGAATTGTGCTATCAACTTGAAACTTCAATTTTGATGTTGATGATGGAAGTGCTCGAAAATGGATTGATCACACCTTGTTCTTGGTTGAATTCTGATCTATGATGATGAATCAGTATGATGCAATTGATTGTGATGGTAATTGGTGAAGAATTTGAGGAATTGAAGTGAAAACACAATGAGAAAGAATGAGAGAATTTGGGAAATTCTTGGTGAAAAATGAAGCCAACCCTTGATCAATCTTCATTTCATGAATATATAGTGCTCACATGAACATTCTAGATCCATCTTACACATTCCCTTGCCTTCCAACTTTGATTCATTTTGGCTATGTTTCTTAAAATGCAAGTAACCAAGGATAACTTTGAAATCTTCCACTAAACTCAAAAAAGTGTTTGAACCATTGTCTTTAGAATGCCTTTTCCATTCAAAATCATATATTGGAAGTCTCCATTTGGACTTATAAATCTCTCAAACCATTTTTCATTTTGACTTTATTCAAATTATAAGCCATTTTAGTTCAAATTTGGACCAATCATGCAACTTCATGTTATGAGCTTTTCCAACAATTTGTGACCTTCTTTCTAGACTTAAAATCCCATTTGGAGCAAGTTTGATGTTGTAAGTTTTTCCATTTGAGGCCTCCTTGTGTGAGTTTTGGACATAGGTTAAAATGACCTGTAATTCACAAATGCCCAAAATACCCTTTGCTTTCCAAGACCATAAGTTGAGTTCCACACATCATATGAAGGCATGCTACACCATTCTAGAAATCTAAGACAATGAGGAACAATTCTTATGTTGACCAAGAATTCATTTGAAATCTCCTTGAGGGGTAAAAATTGCTTGGAAGTCAAGTCACTTTCACAGACAAAATTTCAGATACCTCAGATGACCTGTAACTTGCAAGGACCATAACTTGAGTTCTATAAATCTCCTTGATGTCTTCCACCACTCAAATTAAAGGTCTTGAGATCCTCTACAAGTTTCATGTTGGCCAAGAAGCCATTTGAAGCTAGAATTTTGACTTATCTTGCTTGGAAATTTGACCTAAACTAGGGGATTTTACATAGAAACCCTAATTTAGAAACTCCTCTTCTCCTTGATTTCTCCTGATTTCTTCTTAGCATATCATCATATCCTTATTCTTCATGTCAAATGATGAACCCCACATCTCTCCAATAGCCTTTAATTCCTTTCAATCAGTCAATTGACCTAGAGTTGACCCAGGGTTGACCCAGATGAAACCCTAGTTGACTGCCTTCAGCTATGGCTCTTGTGCTCTCATCAATGACTTGTCTCCTTCTCCAAGTGACTTTATAAGCCTCTCATAATGTCTATATACTCTCCATGCCTTCAACTCACAGCTCACAACCCTCTTGTTGACCCTCAGATACCCTCAGCTAGGAGATGGACTCAAGGCTTGATCTGCTGAACTCTTTGCTTTCAAATTCTTCCCTGATGACTTGAATGAGATTGAATTGGGATAATAACCTCTTGATAGGCTTCTAGAGATGAGAATAATGATTGGTCCCCTGTTGAATGACTTGCTATGCTTATGCTATGCAGATGGTTAGTCTATGTACATGACTCTATATGCAAATGCTAATGATAATGAAACATAAACCCAAGGAATAAGGTTGGGCAAATTTTAGGGTGCAACAGCTGCCCCTATTCAAGCGGCTTGGACCCGATTGGGTGAAGAGCCCGGAGCCTTCAGACATTCGCGGTACGAGACGGTTGAATACTAGGAACCCAGAAATTTGCCAACCGCAAAACTACATTGCGCTCCTGCTTGGGGAACGACATTCATCAGCTGAATCTGACTGTCACGGCAACCCACTGATCTCGCGCGACCGTGCTGGGGATTGTCTTCATCGTTCTGAAAATGATTCTGTCATAACAGATTGCTTGCTTGTCCACGTTAGGACTCTGTCTGTCATCAATACAAAGAAATCTCAACTATAACCTGTCCACGTTAGGTCTCCACTTGCTGTTAACCCAGAAAAACCTCGGCAACTCCGCTGGGGATAATTCGTCTGCATTTCCATAAACTGAATCGTCCACGTTAGGGATAACACTCTTCCACGTTAGGAGTAACACCTGTCCACGTTAGGAATCATTTCTTCTGTATCTGTCCACGCCAGGACTAACCCTTTCATCTTTCCACGTCAGGAAGCAATCTTCTTTCCTCATAAGGAGAACTATATCAATTTGTCCACGTAAGGACTCCAATACCATTTGACATGTCCGCGTCAGGACTCCAATCTTTCCACGTAAGGAATCCCATTTTGGTTCTGAACCTGTCCACGTCAGGACTCAACTTTTCTTGAACCTGTCCACGTCAGGACCCTAATTTTTCCACGTAAGGAGTAAATCTTCTTCTTCCACATTAGGAATAACTTCTTTGATCTGTCCGCGTCAGGACTAAACTCTTCCACGTCAGGAATAATCCATTTCTTTCCACGTCAGGAATCAATCTTGATATGTCCGCGTGAGGACTCAATCTTTCCACGTAAGGAATAAACTCGTCTTCCCACGTAAGGAAACCTTCTTCTTTCCACGTAAGGAAACATTGTCTTTCCACGTAAGGAGAACATCGTCCACGTTAGGACCCACCTTTCCATGTCAGGAACACCATCTTAATCTGTCCACGTAAGGACTCCAATCTTTCCACGTCAGGAATGCTGTCATTTCCACGTAAGGAAACTATCTTTTTCCACGTAAGGAATCCTCTTCTGATACGTCCGCGTATGGACTCAATCTTTTCCGCGTAAGGAATCTCCATCTTTCCACGTCAGGAACACAATCTTAATCTGTCCACGTAAGGACTCTCCTCTTTCCACGTTAGGAATCACTTCTTTTGATATGTCCGCGTAAGGACTACATCGTCCACATTAGGACCCATCTCTCCCCGTTAGGAATAATAATTTCTTTGATTTGTCCACGTCAGGATACTAATATCGTCTTGATTTGTCCACGTCAGGATACTAATATCGTCTTGATTTGTCCATGTTAGGACTCAGGCGTCTTCGACCCGCTGAGGAAATAAGACTTGTCCACGTAAGGACTCACACGCTGGTCTGATCTGTCCACGTCAGGACCCATGATTTGCCAACGCAAAGAAAGATAACTGCTGAGAGGAACTGGTCCACGTCAGGACACCACCACAAAGAGTAATCACTTTTGTCAACGTAATGACCTCCCATTCCACTAATTTCGATAACCCGAATCTGCCCACGATAGGACTAACACACCTCACCAATCCAGGGAAATAAACCTGTCCACGTTAGGACGCCCACTTCTGAAGAAATCCCGTCAATATAGGAATAAATTGTCCACGTCAGGACTTAGTTCTCCAATGATCCTCACCCACAAACTTCTTAGCACTGACGTGACAGCGACTTTGAGATGAACTCTACTGGGGATGTCTGGAACCCAAACTATCGGACGCCTGCTCTGATAACCGGCGGTGGCCTCTGAAATTTTGGTTCATGAAACCTTTTAATGTTGACGTAACAACTACTTTGAAGGAAACAATCCGCTGATCGGACTAGAGAAACTTCAACAAAAACTCTGGCGGGGACATAAGTAACTCTGCTTGGGGACAAAGAGAAACTTATCCTGCAGACTCTGTGGGGAATACTGCCGAGACTGACATTATCATTGAATATCTCATGCCGAGATCTTGAGTGTTTGGTAGTTCATTTGAGCAGGAATTCTCTCCACCTGAACTGCTAGAATACAGGAACTGCTTCAGCAAAATAAATGCTGGAAGGATAATGCCGACTCCGCCGGGGATAGCCAGATGCTACAGAATTATTCCAGCAAAATAAATGCTGGAATGGTGAAGTCGACCCTGCTGGGAAATTGGGAACTCAAGCCGAGCAACTTGTTGAGGTAACCCCCTGCTGGGGAATATAACTTTGCTGGGGAATAGCGGATGTGCATAGCACGATCGGACTTTCTGCTGGAACGTGACCTGATATCACCAGTATCTCTGACAAAATGAATGATAGGAACCACCATCAACTCTGCTTTGGAGAGTCTTGATCTTCGAATTCCACTGGAAGGAATGAACACTTGCTGAACAGCGAACTCCGCTGGGGATGGGATGATTCTCTTGGGGAAAATCCACTGACTCCGCTGGGGGCGAGCGCATGACCCTGCGGGGAAAGATGAACTTGTCTGAATACAGCCTTTATGATCTAAGAATCGCCAAACTCTGTTGAGGACGAATAACTTTTCTGCTCCCTTTGGGTAAGCTACGGCTAGCTGGGGAATTCCATCCTTCTTCAGAAAGAACATGCATGACCTGCGTGAAGACTAAGTCTTTCGTTATCGCGATCTTTTGATCATCCTCCTCGTATGGTTATGAAACCTGCAACAACACAAACAAGACACGACAAGCCTATGCAATCAAATCAATTCAGGTTAGTGACGTTACACTCAGTTAATTCAAAGCTTTAGCAACTGTTGGCAAAGGCCAGCGACGTTATACTCATGCTAGTTTCATCAAACTTAGGCGTTTTATCATGCACAAGACAGTAAAGAACCAGCATCAAGTACTGAATAACATTTTTATTGATCGGGCCCCTGAATGGGCGGAGTTTTGTACACGGGATGTAACTCCTGAAAAGAGGAAGCTACGCAAAGCAAATACATAAGTATGCACAAGAAGCATGAATATTTTGACAAATTAAATTTTGTACACATGTCGGCAACGGGATGCAGATGAACACCACGAACTGATCCTCCCATGACTCATCCGACTCTAATGCTTTCCCGGTATCCATTTCTGAAGAGATTGTATCCGATAACTGGCTCCTCCAACATATTCTCCCGCATTGATGCTCATTGAATTCGGACCGCAGTCATTTGCTTTTCAAATCCCTAACTTTTGCGTGAACCGCCCTTTACGGGTTTTCAGTTCACCGGGATACCCTTTTTTGCCGAAGCCGCCCAGTGTAGGTTTTCAACTTCGCGGGTGTACATTTTTTCAATTTTATCCCTAACTTTTGCCCGAACCTTTCATTCTGTTTTTTGGTTCGCCAGGATGCCCCATTTTTGCCTGGACTCTCTTTTTCTGTCCAGCGGGTCTATTTTAAGCAAAATATTTTTTAACTGCGTCCGAATTCACAGGTGACGCGAAGTCTTCTCCGTCCATGGTGGACAACAATAACGCTCCTCCTGAAAAGACTTTTCTGACAACGTATGGCCCTTCGTAGTTGGGGGTCCACTTGCCCCTGTTATCTGCTTGCGGCGGGAGAATCCTTTTCAGCACAAGGTCGCCCGTCTGAAAGCTTCGCGGAAGTATCTTCTTGTCGTACGCTTTCTTCATTCGTCTTTGGTACAAACGACCGTATGCCAGAGAAGCTAGCCTCTTCTCATCCATCAAACTCAGTTGGTTCAATCTATTCGTTACCCATTCTGCCTCGTCCAGCTGAACGTCTCGCAATACCCTCAGAGAAGGGATCTCAACTTCCAATGGTAATACCGCTTCCATTCCGTATACCAACGAGAACGGAGTTGCCCCGGTTGATGTGCGTACCGTCGTACGATAACCGTGCAAAGCGAAAGGCAGCATTTCATGCCAATCCTTATAAGTCACCACCATTTTCTGGACAATTTTCTTGATATTCTTATTGGCCGCTTCGACAGCGCCATTCATCTTGGGTCGGTAAGGGGAGGAGTTGTGATGTTCGATCTTGAAATTCTGACAGAGCTCCTTCATCATTTTGTTGTTCAGATTTGAACCATTATCCGTGATTATCCGCTCGGGGATCCCATATCGGCAAATGATATCTCTCTTGATAAATCTAGCCACCACTTGCTTCGTTACATTTGCGTAAGATGCCGCTTCCACCCACTTGGTGAAATAATCGATTGCTACTAGGATGAACCGGTGCCCGTTAGAAGCCGTCGGCTCGATCTTTCCAATCATATCGATTCCCCACATCGAGAATGGCCATGGAGATGACATCACATTTAGAGGACTCGGAGGCACGTGTATCTTGTCAGCATAGATTTGGCACTTGTGGCACTTCCTTGCGAACTTGAAACAATCAGTTTCCATTGTCAGCCAAAAGTAACCTGCCCTCAGCAACTTTCTCGTCATAGCATGCCCACCAGCATGTGTACCAAAGGTACCTTCGTGAATTTCCTCCATGAGAAGCTTTGCCTCTTTCTCGTCTACACAACGCAACAACACCAAATCGTGGTTCCTTCTGTATAAGACGCCATCTGGATTCAAGTAGAAATTGCCCGCTAATCTCCTGAGAGTCTTCTGATCTTGACTGGATGCCCCAGCCGGATACTCTTTATTCTTCAGGAAATTAAGGATATCAAAATACCACGGTTTATCGTCAGATGCTTCATCAATAGCAAATACATAAGCTGGCCTGTCCAACCGAGAGATAGTGATTTGGGGAGCTTCGTTCCAGAAGTTGACCTTGTACATGGAAGACAAAGTGGCAAGGGCGTCAGCCATTTGATTTTCTGCCCGCGGCACGTGATGCAATTCAACTTTGTCGAAGAAAGGCAACAATCTCCTTGCATAATTCATGTAATGTATCAAATTGGGCTGACGTGTCTCCCATTCCCCTTTGATCTGATTCACCACCAGAGCTGAGTCTCCGTATACGTCTAGATGTTTGATTCGCAAATCAATGGCTTCTTCAAGCCCCATTATACAAGCTTCGTATTCGGCCTCATTGTTGGTAACGGCAAAGGTCAATCGGGCAGTAAACGGGATGTGCGACCCGTGTGGCGTAGTGATGATTGCCCCTATCCCGCTACCGTAAGCATTCACGGCTCCGTCAAATATCATCTTCCATTGGGATCCCAACTCTGGTCCCTCGTCTGGCAACGGCTCTTCACAATCCTCCATCTTTAAGTACATGATATCCTCGTCAGGAAAATCAAACCTCATCGATTGATACTCTTCAATAGGCTGCTCCGCCAGATACTCAGACAGCACGCTCCCCTTTATAGCCTTTTGCGAGACGTATTGAATGTCATATTCAGTCAAGACCATCTGCCACCGGGCAATTCTACCTGACAACGCCTGCTTTTCGAATACATATTTGATTGGATCCATCTTCGAGATGAGCATGGTTGTATGATTCAGCATGTACTGCCTCAAACGCTTGGCGGCCCAGGCTAGCGCGCAACAAGTTTTCTCCAGCATTGAGTATCGAGATTCACAGTCTGTAAATTTCTTACTCAGGTAATAGATCGCATGCTCTTTTCTCCCTGTCTCGTCGTGTTGACCGAGAATGCAACCCATGCTTCCCTCAAGAAACGTCAAATACATTATCAAGGGTCTACCTGCCACCGGGGGTATCAAAATAGGAGGCTCCTGCAGATACTTCTTTATTTTATCGAACGCCTTTTGACAATTTTCGTTCCACGTTACAGCTTGATCTTTCTTCAACAGCTTGAATAATGGTTCACACATGGCCGTTAGGTGAGATATGAACCGGGCAATGTAGTTCAATCTCCCTAAAAACCCGCGCACCTCTTTCTCTGTTTTAGGCGTCGGCATTTCTTGAATCGCTTTTATTTTAGCAGGATCGACCTCTATTCCTCTTTCGCTTACGATAAACCCCAGCAGTTTACCCGATCTCACCCCGAAGGTGCATTTATTAGGGTTCAGCCTCAGCCTGAACTTCCTAAGTCTTTTAAACAACTTCAGCAGATTCACCAGATGCTCTTCCTCCGTCTGGGATTTGGCAATCATATCGTCAACATAAACTTCGATCTCTTTATGCATCATGTCATGAAAAAGAGTCGTCATCGCACGCTGATATGTTGCCCCAGCATTTTTCAAACCAAAGGGCATCACTTTGTAGCAAAATGTTCCCCAAGGCGTTATGAAAGTAGTCTTCTCCATATCCTCTGGCGCCATTTTAATTTGATTATAGCCTGAAAAGCCATCCATGAAGGAGAATACGGAGTACTGAGCAGTATTATCAACTAACACGTCAATATGAGGAAGCGGAAAATCGTCTTTTGGGCTTGCTTTATTCAAATCTCTATAATCCACGCACATTCGAACCTTGCCATCTTTCTTCGGCACTGGTACGATGTTGGCAACCCATGAAGGATACTTCGTCACAGCCAGGAAACCAGCGTCCCACTGTTTCTGAACCTCCTCTTTGATCTTCATTGCCATATCTGGTCGCGTTCTGCGAAGCTTTTGTTTGACCGGCGGGCAATTTTCTTTCAGTGGCAGGCGATGTACGACCATATCTGTATCGAGCCCCGGCATATCTTCATATGACCAAGAGAATACATCATTATACTCTCGGAGCATTTCAACCAGTCTTCGCTTGATATCACTCTGCAGTGCGGTTCCGATACGAATATTCTTCTCAACCCCTTCCGACCCCAAATTGATAATTTCGATGACCTCGTCGTGAGGCAGAATGGCTCTTTCCTCTTGCTTCACTAACCAAGACAGTTCTTCAGGAACGTCGCTATCTTCGACAACCTCTTCTTCAGCCTGAAACACCGGGTGCTCAAAGTCGGGACGAGTCATAGGTGGTTCAAGGATGTCATCTGAAAATGTTATCCTGCAAAAGGAATGGTTAAGTGCTTCAAAATGCGTATAAAAGCGAATAACCACATTGCCATTTTATTGAAAAATACAAAACAGGAAAAACAGGGATTACGGTATTTGCACATGAAAAAACGCCATTTATTTAATGATTAACACGCAATGTTTATAACAACACAGCCCTAAGCAAATCCTGATGCCCCGGGCAAGACATCAGATTATTCAACAATTAATAAAGCAAAGCATTACTGTTTAAAAGTCACAGGAACAAGCTCCTGAATAGACCAGTTGCACAGTCCTTGTCCTGGCGTGCTTGGCTGAATCCAGGCATCCATATCACAGTCGCTGTCTCCTTCATCAGACTCTGAAGCAGCATTGACAGTTTCATGACATACTCCACTGGCAGAGATGGTGATTGACTTTCTGAAACGGGGGGCCCCCACGGAAGGAGTTGATGACGACGGTCGGTACCCCAGCCCGAACCGGTCCATCTTCACAGGAATGTCCAACACTTTGCCCCAGCCCTTTGCTTCTCCTGCTTCCACTAGCGCTTGAGCTTCTTTATACGATGAGACAGCTATCTCTGGCACTTTGCTTGGCCCGGGACCTTTGTCCTTGATGCGCAAACCTTCGAATGCCTGGCATGGTGTCTCGTGGATCTCTCCGTCGACTTCCACATATTTAAACGAGGATAGATGGCTGACCAGGATGTCTTCTTCTCCGCACACGGTGACTACACTGTCTCCGACCATATATTTTAACTTCTGATGCAGGGTAGACGTGACGGCCCCTGCCCCATGAATCCAGGGTCTTCCAAGCAAGCAGCTGTACGCAGGCTGTATATCCATGATATAAAATTCCGTTGCAAACACCTCCGGCCCCACTTGCAGAGGCAAGGTAATCGATCCGAAGACTGTTCTCCGCGTGCCGTCAAATGCTCTGACTACCAAATCACTGGGTGTACACAAAATCCCTCGAACATCCAGCTTCATCATCGCCTTCTTGGGAAGCACATTCAAAGATGATCCGGTGTCAACCAATACGTGTGACATTACTGATCCTCTACACTCAACAGATACGTGCAATGCCATATTATGATCCCTCCCTTTCGGAGTCAAGTCGAAATCGGTAAAGCCCAGACTGTGGCCCGCATTCACATGTGCCAATACTCCTTCTAGCTGATTTACGGAGATGTCTTGGGGTACAAAAGAAGTGTCCAGGACTTTCAGCAAAGCGTTTCTGTGAGCTTCCGAACACAACAGCAATGATAGGATAGATATTTTGGACGGTGTCTGTTGCAGATGCTCCACAATCTTATAATCACTTTTCCGAATCAAGCGCATGAACTCTTCTACATCTTTCGATGCCGCTTCTTTTTCACTTGCTTGCGCCGGAACATTTTCAACCGCTTTCCCTTTTCCTTTCGCTAGTCTTTCAGCCTCCACTTCAGGAGATATAAAGATCCTGCCACTCCTCGTCATGCCTCCTGAGCCCACAACATTATCCACAATCTCCACTGGCTGCTTGTTGACATTAATTTTTATCCCGTCACAATACACCTCTAACCCATATGACCATGGGACTGCTTTCGTGTTCTCATACGGGATTGGCCCGGCCTTAGTTATGGTAATCGGTGGTCGTTGAGCTGGTGCTGCAATAGTGATCGTCTTCCGCGGAATCGTTACCGTGGCCACATCACTCCGATTATCCACTACTGCCCCTGCAGGCTCGTCAGTTGCCGCTCGATCAAACTGCAATATGCCCTCATCAATTAAAGCCTGGATGCCTTTCTTCAAATCCTCACACCCCCCAGCTAGGGTCCAACAGTCTAAGCAATACTCGTTACATCCCGGGTAAACACCTCCTTGTAACAGACGGCTCTTTATCTCGCTCAGCGGCGTCTTTAAATCCTCAACATTCATAATAAGATTCAGACCCTCCTCAGTCAGAATGGCATTAGCCCCATGATTAGGCATGGGTTTCTGGACTATATTCGGACCTGCCGTTCCGAAATTGATAGTCTTGTTGTCCAAAAGTTCCTGCACAACGTGCTTAAAAGCGTGACACCCTTCTATATCGTGGCCCGGGGCCCCAGAATGAAACTCACAGTGTCTATTCGCATCGTAGCCGAACGGGGGAGCTCCCGTTATCGGCGCCAGAGTTCTTTTCTCTACCAGATTCAATCCCAACAATGTCTGTAATAAATCAGCATAGGTTGAGGGAGGCTTCTCAAACACTCTTCTCGGTTTACTACCCTGGAATCTTCGCTGAGCTTGCTGTGCCCCCTGCTGAGGCTGCTGCTGCTGTGGCATTGGTTGCTGCTGAACCGGTTGTTGTTGCTGGATTGGTTGTTGTTGATATGGGATAGTAACACTCGACACTTGCTGCGGCTGACGATATTGACCTCGTCCCCTGCCTCGGCCTCGGCCTCGGCCTCCGAATACCGCGCTTGCCTCGCCCTGACGGCGCCCACCATAAACTTTCCTATTACTGCCAGATGCAGTTGGTTCCTCGACTTGGAACTTTCCTTGCTTAATATTACGCTCAATCTTTTCCCCCATCAGAATCAGGTCCGAAAAACTGGCCAGAGAAGTATGAAACAGCATATCATGAAACAGCCCTGTGAATGTGCCGACAAACATATCGTTCATTTCCTTATCTTCCACAGGAGGACGGACCCTGGCAGCCATATCGCGCCACCTTTGCGCGTATTCTTTAAAACTCTCCCCCTTCTTCTGCGAAAGCCCGGCCAACTGGACCCGATTGGGTGCCAGGTCACTGTTATATTTGTAATGGGCTACAAATGCCTCTGCTAATTGCTTCCATGTCTTGATATCAGTTGGCTCCAACCCCATGTACCACTCTAGGGAAGGGCCCGATAGACTATCCTGAAAGAAATGCATTAGCATTCTTTCATCAGTGGAGTATGCAGACATCTTTCTGTAATAAGCTCGCACATGCACTTTCGGGCATGTGTCTCCTTTATACTTATCGAACGCAGGCGCTTTGAATTTAATTGGCACCCTCAAGCCAGGTACCAAGCCCATGGTTGCCATGTCCAATCCCACAGCACTTTGATTTAAAACTCCCTTCATCTGCTCTTCCAGCATTCTAATCTTTTGGGAATCATCCATCGGCCCTTCAAAACCTCCTCCGGAGAAGGCGTCCTCCTGCTGATCTTCTTGCCACATACCGTTTCCAGGTCCGTACCCCTCATATGCATTATTACGTCCAGCTCTGATCTGATTCATCCTCGGATCTCGGCCTCTGTTGCCGTACCCTTGAACACCTCCAGCAGGACCAAAAGCCATAAATCCAGTACCATTTCCGTTTCCAAAGCCTCCGTAACCCTGATTGACCATACCATAACCATCTTGCCCAAAGCCTTGAGCATTAAAGCCATACTTGCCAGTGTTATCGAATCCCTGATCGTTGAATCCGAATCCAGTATTGACAAAGCCATTGCCTCCTAGATTATCTCCCAAATTGACATCACCCAGCCCAGCATTATGGACAGCAGTTTCATTCCCAACTCCGACGTTACCATTCACAGCAGCGGTAGCGTTGTTGACATTAGCAGCAGGTATATTGACTACGGGCGGAGCCACTGGCGTGGGAGTGCCGTCTCCATGAGCAGTATCAACCCGGACAGACTGGTGATCTTCATTACCATGACCAGCGTTGCGAGCCAACAGAGGCTGGACCATGGCCTGCAAGTTCTCCTGCCCTTTTGCTATAGCTTCCATGGTCTGCATGAAGAGGGCGAGCTTCTCGCGCACATCCTGCATCTCGTTCTGCATTTGGTCCATGATTTTCCGACAGTTGGAGCGTGTAGAATAGCGGTGCGAATGCTGATCTGCAATCCTGTTAAGTACCTGGTACAGAGCAGGAAATAAGACACCATCCAAAGATTACCTGTGATGCAATATGAATATGAATGCAATGCAATGTGTCTGTGCATTAGGGAAATTCATTCCCCCAGTTCTAGTGCGAAGGTGCCGGTGCAGTGACAGTGCTGCCAATAGGAATATCGGAGCTGAATCATAGAAAGCCTCATATATTGCAGAGAGAATCAATAAGCCCAGGGTACAATATCATTGAGAGTACAAAGAATGCATGACCTCAACCAACAATCCTGGTGATGGTCAGCACTATGCAAATAAAGCATACAAGTTACTACATGAAATGATCAAATCCTCCCAAAAGTCTGGTACTCCTCTATCAACTTCTTGGTCTCCGGATGGCTTGGCCGATCAAGCAGCCCTTCAACAAGCTGGTTCCTCCTCTTAAGGACACGGCGTACGTCTTCAGCAGTTTCTTCCCAGGTTGCTTCTCCGAAGCAATCTTCTAACTTTCGCTTTTGAGACACTGCTTCATCTCTGGATTTGATTGCCTTGTTCAGTGCATGCTGGACACTATACCGGGTCATCACTTCTTCCTCACACTTCTTGATGCTAGACTTCAACTTTTCTTCGAGGTCGGAAATTCGCTGCTTCAGCTTATCTTCCCTCTTCTTATTGTTGGTGAGTGTAGCATTCCAAGTCTTATTGCAAGAAGATATCTCTCGGTGTGCTGCGTCGAGCGCTTTCTTTTTGGCTTCCAGCATGTCATGGGAACTTCTGAACTCTTGCCCCAGACGTTCACGCTTTTTCTTTTCTTCAGTCAACTCAGCTCCTAGTCTGTTTACCAGCTCGATCTGTTGTTGGAAAGCATATACAGCCTTGTTTTTCTCACTGCGTACTTGAGCTAGCTCTTGCTCTAACCCTTCATTAATCTTCACCAAGGCTTCATTTTCCTTCACAATTTGCTCGTAAGCCTCCCTAGAAACAGTAGTTGGCTCTTCTGCCGGGACGGGAACAAGAATAGGTGCATCTGGAAACGGCATCCTCAACTGACTAGCCCTCTCCTGAATCCAAACTCTATAAGGTGCATAGGCCTGACAGTCATTCTTTCCTAACAAAGGCTTCCCTCGGCGGTTAATACGCGTCCAGGCATGTTGCAACTTGGCCAATAACTCCCCCTTCAAATCACCTGTGAAGTACAGAGATTCCTGTACTTCTTCCTCCTGAGGTGGATTCTTCAGTGCATATCCGAACTGGCGAATGAATAGAGACGGGTTGTAATTGATACACCCTTTTCTTCCTATCAACGGCACATTAGGGTACCCAGAACAACTGAAGATGAGCTCGGATCCCAACAAATCTCGATCAAACCATACAACGTCTTCGGAAGATAGCCTCATCAGGCGCTCCGGCCAACCAACTGGGACCGTAGTCTCTGCAACAGATCCTCTCTTAGGAAGGTGACTCTCAAACCACATACTCAACAAGGGCACACACAGGTGAACATTCTTCCCTCTTCCCTTCTCATTCTTATAATGCAGTGAGTGGTAGAGATCTCCGAGTAAGGTAGGTACAGGATTACCAGCGGCAAACAAGTAGAAAGCATCAAAGTCCACAAAATCCGGTATATTGGGGAACAATACTATGCCATAAATGCACAAAGCCAACACAGCATTGAAAGCAACCCAGCACCCGCTCTTGGCATACTCCTGGGCTTTACCAACTAAGAACTGAAATGAGAAGCCTGGAACTCCACGGGAGACAGTAGTCACAAGTTCAGAAGCATCAATATGCAAGGCTTTTGCCAAATCCTCCGGCTTGGGTTTGGCGCCATAATGAATGAATGGAACCTGGTTCTGCACGGGCAGCTCAACATACTCAGCGTATTCCTCCAGGGTTGGTCCCATAATAAAGTCAGAGAACGTAAAGCACCTCAAAGCCGGGTCATAGAATTGCATCAAAGCATACAGCCCATCTAACTCTACCTCTGTAGGTTTGCACACCAATCTCAGTAGTCTACCATAGCTCATCCGGAAACTCCTACGAACACCCTCATCAGCAAGAGAGATCAACCCAAGTAGAGGAACAATATCAGGCGTAGGCAATTTGTAAGCAACCGTTCTCCTTAAGCTAGTCATGATCAAACACTCAGAAGTCTGGGCACTAGAACTAGGGAAATGCGAATGCACCTGCAGCACAGACACACGTTAGTGAAATGCAAATGGTAATGGATATGCAGGCAATGCAATGCAAGTAACATGCAACGGGGACCAAAGCTGTAGCTGAATAGCCTGAACCCAATCAAGAAAGGTCTCAGATAGACCATCCAGAAGTCATCAAGCCCTGGTCTCAGATAGACCTAAAATAAAACTCCAACACTGGTCTCTGACAGACCTCAAACCATAACTCCAACTGGTCTCTGATAGACCTCAAATCACATCTCTAATTGGTCTCTGACAGACCTCAGAACTCTCCTACTGGTCTCTGACAGACCTCAGAACACATCTCCAAATGGTCTCTGACAGACCTCATAACTCTCCATAAATAACCAGGATCTCTGATCAAGAAATAACCGGTAGTCTGAAGGTCTAGTTACCTGCATAACCCTGAATCCCCTCACAGGTGGGTGACCCTATAACTGGCACAAGGTACGGCATCCTATGCGGTCGTTGGCGTCATAGACTTTCAGGGTTGATGATACGATTCCCAGAAGGAGTGGCATCATCAATTCCTGAAGAGGCCTCACTTAGCCAACTTCCAAATGATCGGTTCCCAGAGTCGACAATCCAACTAACCAGCAACCCACGCCAACCAAAGGAAGGGGCAGGAGGCCAACCAGAGGAACCTCGTCTGAGTGTAGATTTCATGGGACACCAAAGCAAGCAAAGCAAGCGGGCGCCCACTAATTTCTACTCTAATTCTAGGTGCACTTAAGCCCAGGTCCGGCTTATCTCTCAATATCAGAACACCCGTCACACCCCAAATACAGCAATAATAAACAATATATATAATGCTGAAAATACAAGGTTAGAAATATAAAATAACTCCATACAAAATCCTCGACGGGAAAGCAAGCGCTAGGATTGACTCTCTTAAGGGACGTTGGATCCCAAATGCATAAGAACCATCGCAGTCCTTAGCAGCCAGGGGACGTTGGATCCCCAGCAGAGTCGCCAGCTGTCGCTACTGCGAAAATCGGCGCCCGCTGAACAGAAGAGTCGCCACCGTGCGTTATTTATCCCACGGGAGGGAAAGGAAACGCTCAGAGTAAACCTCGCACAACACGGGAAAGGTATGGTCATCGCAACCAAAACCTGGGTTCGGGAGTCGGTTACGCAAGGGGAAGGTATTAGCACCCCTCACGTCCATCGTACTCGATGGGATCCACGCTTGTTTTCGGGTATGGATTGTTATTCTATCTAAACTATAGGTCAAGGGTGAAAAAGAAAATAAAATGAAAATAAAAAATGACTCGGCAAAGTATCGCACTTTATGCCTACGTATTCCCGTCTGGAACGAGAAATCAGAGTCAACGTAGTTCGCCTACCTACGGGAAAGGAGGGGAAGGTTGCTCGCTAGGATATCGCATCCTATGCCTACGTACTTCCACACAGCATGGAAGATCAGAGCAAACGTAGTTCGGGCCACGTACGACACAAGTCTGTCTTG
Organism: Lathyrus sativus; assembly: GCA_963859935.3. Taxonomy (NCBI): domain Eukaryota; kingdom Viridiplantae; phylum Streptophyta; class Magnoliopsida; order Fabales; family Fabaceae; genus Lathyrus; species Lathyrus sativus. The sequence continues at coordinate 330,375,174 of OZ012738.1, forward strand.
GTTGATTTTATTCCTTCTGAAAAAGGGTTTTTCTGATTAACAGTCCAAGCGGACAAAAATGACGTCTTGATGAGTTCACATTCTTTTACGGAAGAAGTGTCTTTTATTGTGTTTGAAATCTTTATGTGTTTTTCTGTTTGTTTTGAGAGAGAAGAGACAGAACTCTAACCTACGGTTGCGAAGGGAATCAAACTAACCTAATGTTATCATGCATGGGTTAAGACCTAGTGTCTATCATGCTCCTCTCTTGCACAGAGAGAAACAGAGATCCTACGGGATAGGCAGAAACAAAAACAATACCAGATATAATAAAGCAGTAAAATGCATGGATGCAACAGCACAAGCGAGGCAAGGGAGTCCCACTCAACCTCGAACCTAGAAAACAATAGGCAAAAGTGAACAGGATTCACTTTCAACCCCACAGGGTAAACAGCAAACAATACAGTCCAGAAAACCAATCAATACATCAGCAATAAAATACAGCAATAAAACCAACAGCTTCAGCAGCTCTGAATCAACATCTGACTTCAAGTAATCTCCAATCAGCTACAGGCTTCAACAAGCATCAATCTCCATCTCCATGACCTTTAGGCAAGGGCTTTGATCATCATTCTTCCATCTGCAATGGCTTTTCTTCAAGTTCAAACCTCCAGGATGAGGGATTAGTCACAAGAGTGAATTGGGTGTTAAGCAATCAGTTGACTACCAAGGGTGGTGAACAGACTGCTTCTAACACAAAAGACATTTTCTCTCAAGAGTTCTATCTCTTAGACACTATCACCAAGCCTTCCAAAGGAAGGGGGTGAGTGTCTTAGAGAGACTCTGAATCACAGAGAAGAATGGATGCAGACAAGGCAATCCATGTTTGAAAAACAAACTTTCTAATCTAGAGCTCTGCCTAGCTCCTAAACCCTAGTCTCCTCAGCATCTGCTAGCAAAAATCTTATCTTCAACTCTGGAAGTTGATCTTCAATCTCTGGATCTCCAATGGTCTTCATCTCCTCAAGTCTTCAGCTCTCCTAAGTCCCCAGACAATCCCAATACCCAAGCAAGCAAGCAATAATCCCCAGAGGGCACACCACACCAGTCAATCAGATATACAGACAGTATTAATAGCAGTAGGGGAATCCTGACTTTTTCTAAGGGGTCTAATAACTACCCATAGCCCCTATAGTCCCATAACTAATCTATTCAAACCCTAAGTCCTAAGGGAAATGAAATCAAGCTTCTTAAGTCATCACCTAAAAAACCCTAATTTGTTCAAGTTGTTCAAGACTACATTAAGCACCTAAAATTAATTCCTAAAAATGGGAACTAAATTGAATCTACAAGTTCAATATCTAATCTAAACAATCTAAAAAGAATGAACAAAAAATATGAAAGCATTTAGTAGAACAAAAATTATTAAAATCATGCATGAAATGAAGCTATTTAAAATGACATTTATTTAGAAAATATGGAAAAAATATGAAATAAAAATAAAAATGCAATTTTATTTAATGAGAAATTTCTACACATCCTAAAGAAAATAGTGTAAAAAGAATGAACTGAAAATGATTTTTTATGAATTTATTATGAATTTTTAAAATGAATGAAAAAACATGAAAAGAAAATAATAAAAAAAGAATAGAGAAATAGCCAGGGGGGTTCAATAAGCAACGCGCTCAGTTCATAACTGGATGGGCCAGGCAGACAGGGGGTGTGGTTAGCGAATTGGTTTAGGCCCAGAACCATTCAGCAACAATGAAAAATAAAACAAGGCGCAGGGGGTGAAAATAGAAACAGATTCATGTGTAAATGAAGTTGGGCTCATGCACTGGGGGTGGGAATATCAACATCACATTCAGGCCCGCCCGTTTCAATTAATGAAACGGTGCGTTTGGCACCAACACACTTCCCTCCAAAATCAGATTAAATGAGAGCCCTAGGATTGCTCTCTTAGTCAAGGGTCCAACACGAAATGGACGCACACGATTTCGTCTTCTCCAATGGATCCTCTAGGGTTTCTGAAACCCTCATGCACATGCCATGGACGTCCAACATTCAAGCTCTCGGTTCTCTCTCTCCAGGCCATGAAACGCCACGCTATAAACATGAAAATTACTCTACATCTCTCCCTCTATAAGCCTATGGTCTTGGATTGCCTTAAAACTCAACAAATCAACAAACCCGATCGAGGCAAGTTCTGGTTACCATGAATATACTCTGCAACTCACCAACACAATTCTCCATCAAACTTGCACTAATCTAATCTATGCATAATAGTGATTATCCTGCGCTAACAACCTAACATTATAATGCACTAACCTAAGAGTTCTAGGTCCTAACAGTTTGGTGCACCTGCTAACAATCATCACTAAACTACTCCAAACTCATCCTAATTGCTCTACTAACATCCTACATTATATCTATACTAACAAAACTATGCTAAACTATCTGAACTAAGCAATTTGAATGAAAATGCACCTGATGCAAAAGCTTGAAAACAGCTATGGAAACTCGTGAATCCACCAACACCAATGCTCAGATCTTGATCAGTGAGTGAAACTCTTGCTTCTGTATGCAACACTTGAATGAAACCTGGCTTGAATTGTGCTATCAACTTGAAACTTCAATTTTGATGTTGATGATGGAAGTGCTCGAAAATGGATTGATCACACCTTGTTCTTGGTTGAATTCTGATCTATGATGATGAATCAGTATGATGCAATTGATTGTGATGGTAATTGGTGAAGAATTTGAGGAATTGAAGTGAAAACACAATGAGAAAGAATGAGAGAATTTGGGAAATTCTTGGTGAAAAATGAAGCCAACCCTTGATCAATCTTCATTTCATGAATATATAGTGCTCACATGAACATTCTAGATCCATCTTACACATTCCCTTGCCTTCCAACTTTGATTCATTTTGGCTATGTTTCTTAAAATGCAAGTAACCAAGGATAACTTTGAAATCTTCCACTAAACTCAAAAAAGTGTTTGAACCATTGTCTTTAGAATGCCTTTTACATTCAAAATCATATATTGGAAGTCTCCATTTGGACTTATAAATCTCTCAAACCATTTTTCATTTTGACTTTATTCAAATTATAAGCCATTTTAGTTCAAATTTGGACCAATCATGCAAATTCATGTTATGAGCTTTTCCAACAATTTGTGACCTTCTTTCTAGACTTAAAATCCCATTTGGAGCAAGTTTGATGTTGTAAGTTTTTCCATTTGAGGCCTCCTTGTGTGAGTTTTGGACATAGGTTAAAATGACCTGTAATTCACAAATGCCGAAAATACCCTTTGCTTGCCAAGACCATAAGTTGAGTTCCACACATCATATGAAGGCATGCTACACCATTATAGAAAGCTAAGACAATGAGGAACAATTCTTATGTTGACCAAGAATTCATTTGAAATCTCCTTGAGGGGTAAAAATTGCTTGGAAGTCAAGTCACTTTCACAGACAAAATTTCAGATACCTCAGATGACCTGTAACTTGCAAGGACCATAACTTGAGTTCTATAAATCTCCTTGATGTCTTCCACCACTCAAATTAAAGGTCTTGAGATCCTCTACAAGTTTCATGTTGGCCAAGAAGCCATTTGAAGCTAGCATTTTGACTTATCTTGCTTGGAAATTTGACCTAAACTAGGGGATTTTACATAGAAACCCTAATTTAGAAACTCCTCTTCTCCTTGATTTCTCCTGATTTCTTCTTAGCATATCATCATATCCTTATTCTTCATGTCAAATGATGAACCCCACATCTCTCCAATAGCCTTTAATTCCTTTCAATCAGTCAATTGACCTAGAGTTGACCCAGGGTTGACCCAGATGAAACCCTAGTTGACTGCCTTCAGCTATGGCTCTTGTGCTCTCATCAATGACTTGTCTCCTTCTCCAAGTGACTTTATAAGCCTCTCATAATGTCTAGATACTCTCCATGCCTTCAACTCACAGCTCACAACCCTCTTGTTGACCCTCAGATACCCTCAGCTAGGAGATGGACTCAAGGCTTGATCTGCTGAACTCTTTGCTTTCAAATTCTTCCCTGATGACTTGAATGAGATTGAATTGGGATAATAACCTCTTGATAGGCTTCTAGAGATGAGAATAATGATTGGTCCCCTGTTGAATGACTTGCTATGCTTATGCTATGCAGATGGTTAGTCTATGTACATGACTCTATATGCAAATGCTAATGATAATGAAACATAAACCCAAGGAATAAGGTTGGGCAAATTTTAGGGTGCAACACATATTACAATAAGCAGATACTTCAAATAATACCAATGGTTACAACCGATAATCAAACATCTTAACAAATATTGGAGCATATCTTAACAAAGATTAAGGACATATTTTAACAAAGATTGAAAACAAAATCTTAACAAAGATTGCAAGTTCATGAGAGTAGCAACTATGTAAACAAATCACAATTTGAAAGCAAACATATTATAGGTTCAAAACAATACTCATAAATGATAATCAAGCACAGGTAAATCAGTTTAGACTCATAATTTAGGAGGAAACAAAAATAATATCATGGTGACAACCAAAGGAGAGTAAACCCTAGCATATTAACTAACACGGGATGCAAGGGACCTCACGAGAAGTACAAGCACATTTAAAAGGAAATCATCAACAAGTACGGTAACGATCTCAAAGAAAGAACAAATTTCCATGTAGATAAAAGACAACCCAATTAATAAGGGTAAAAAATGAGAGAGATATGAATTTTGGAAGTTTGATGAATTAATACAAAAATAAAACATGATAAACAAAAGAATAAAATAAAATGCAAGGGGTGGGAGTTGAACCCACGCCCCTCAACTCACACATGGCGCGCAAGAAAAATAAAAAAGAAGCAAAAGGGTTGATCCTCCTCAAGGATCGAACCCAGATCTAGGCATTGAAAGGCATGGTTATGAGTAAGGTGCTTACCACTGGGGTGGCTATACATCCGTTGATATAGCCACCCCCATAAACATATAGGGCGTGATTTTAAGGATTTATGGGCAAATATGAAACATCAAGAACAAGCATTTTTCAAAATACGTTTTGATTCACAACTTGCTCAATTATTAATGGATTCAAGTGATACTTTAGTCAAAATTGGGTGTTTTCAAACAAGGAACAAGATGGCACAGTTGGTTTTTTTGAAGTGAGGCCTAGAAAACAAAACACGATAGGAGTTGCAAAAATAGGATGAAAATGCATTTACAAAGCCAATGATCAAACCGGTCATGCTATAACCAGGAATAGAGTTCAAACACAATTCAAATATCATGTTTATCAAGTTCATACATTCAAACAACCCAAACATGAGTCAAAACTCCATCTGTCATATGGAAATGAGGGAATATTCAAGGCACTTGCAAGTATGAGGGATTTAAGGTTCATGCTCAAAGCTGTAGTTCAACAGACACAGTTAAAGCCAAATGGCAGTATGCACACTTGAAATATATTACTCATGCACAAATTTCAAATAAATGTCTCAATTTCCTACTGAAACAAAACATGGTTGTTAAGTTGCAAAAATGTGAAAGTGGCTTAAAATGCAATTCAATGTTGGAATTCAAGACAGAAGTGATTGAGATGGGGGAACATCATGAGCAAACCATGAATATGATGCTGAAGGTATTCTAACAAGAAAAATGATGCAAAGCAAGCTTGGAATAAAAACTGGTGTATGAGCTGTAAGTGTATTCATGATATTGATGTATTTTGAAACCAAGGCATAAAGCTGAACTGAATCAAACTTGACAAAAATCATACATTGTAAGCATACTAGCAGGAATTTTCACACTCAAGAATCAACATGGACTGAGTGAAACAGACAGCTAATCATGGATTGCAAGTTCAACATAATAATGCTAATTTCAATGATGCAGTTGAAATGCAATTTGAGATTTAAAACAAGTATTGCAATAGTTCAAGTCACACAACCTTCATACACATGTTTCAAGTGTGCTAGCAGACATGCCTATATCCTAAGATCAACTAAACATCAAACCAAGTATGAAGTGGTATGTGCACAGCAGACATAGCATAAAGATGCATAAAGTGGAATCTCATTTGAACAAGCTTAAGTTTATGCTAATGTCAAATACATGCAAGCTGATGGTTTTGCACTTATATCTCAGACCAATTCATGCTCAAACAGGAAAGGTTATGTATTGCAAGCTGTAGTGTAAAATGCCAAAATTGCTCATGCATTGAGGAAGTGGAACATTAGCACAGATGTAAACAGACCATGATGTTAATGCATACATACCATAAATAAGCAGATGTATGAGATCAAAACCAAACTTTAAGCATACTTCAATTAAATCACAAATTGGCATGTTAGGGGAAAATGCAAGACAGTTTTGGCAATGGATGAGGCAGCAGGTGAATTTTTGAATGATGAGCTTTTATGCCTAAACAGTGGTGTACACATAACATATATATGATGACAGTTGGGATGATGAGACAACATGAGCAAACCATAAATATGATATTGAAAGTATTCTAGCAAGAAATTATTTCAATACAATCCTGATTCAAAAAATGGCACATGAGTTACTATGTCTTGCACATATAGAATACCAAGCCAAACCAATACTTAAACATGCTAGGGGTTACAACCAGATCCTAACAAACTAAAAGACTAACTGTCAACCTAAAAGAATGACAAAGAGTATTGCTAAAACACAATCAAAATCCAAAACATAATTACCAAATTTGTAAAACAGTGAATGATGTTGAAGGAGGAATAAAGCAGTCATGATGCACATCAAAAGAGAAGTACACAAAGTTAAATTCAAAACTGGTTTGGAGGTTTATCCAATGTTTCAACCATATTGTGAATTCCAACAGGGGTTTTTGCTTGAAGCACAAGAAAAATAACTTTTTGAAATGGTGCCAATTTGCAAACAAGATCCATGACAGCAAAACTGTAACAACTGATATGCTTATTTGTGAACAAGATTGGCAGACAATGCAGCAAAATCCATGACAGCAAAATTGTAACAACTGATCAGCTTTTGACACAAATGTGAAATCTAGCATAAAAATTCCTATATCCATATCATGATTGCCTCAAAAAACACATAGGAAATGCAGTGAGGAGTAAGTGATAACAGTTACCAAACCAAACTTATACCAAAACAAGACCGCTATGCCCTATTAACTGAAATTAAAGAAAACTTGCAAGTTAGCAGGCCAGATCAAGATACAAACATGATTGAATTGGGATGACCCCCCTAACATACTCAAAACATCAAATGAAATGTGCCCACACTTCAGAATTGCTCACATATATCATGAAATTGAAAATTGGGTGTCAACTGCTCAAGTATTCAACATTGGCAACAAAAAGATCAAAAAATGATTTGGAATAGTCTGAGATGCAAAAGATGCTACACACAAACTTCAAATAAGATAACAAATGAGTATTACCCTTAAGGTTGTCATGAAATGCATACAACAAGATTATGACCATCAAAATGCAAATTCAAACATGAGGAAGCCAGGCTGTTATGACAGGGCAAAGAGGCATACAGAAATGATGGATTCATGAACATACAAGTTTCATATGTTAATAGAGGTCAAATGCTATATGAATTAACTTAAAACTAAACAAGCCACAAAAAGTGAAGTGTGTGCCCAAGTGATTTTTCAAAAAAACTGTCAGCAACATATGGTTCAAACATGGTTCAGTGGTGAAATGACCTCATGTTAACAAACAGTACACATACACACCACAAATATGGTGAGGAATGAGTTACAACTCTAAAATTACACATATTGCAAGCAATCAAGGTTTTGATATGTGGCCATGGTGGTTTCTTTTTCAAAATGTGAGGTTTCAAACCAAGATAACATCATACACACATTCTAAATATGTCAAGGAACATCATTATGCACTGAAAACAAGTTCATAGCAGTTGGAGCAGGATCATGATATGCTGTTTGAAATATGAAACAGTTTTGGTGCATTGGTACATGATGTAGTAGCAAGTATGTTTCATGACAGTTAGGGCATTTTGGTAGCATACACAATTTGCAAATGGATAGGACAATGATAAAATACACCTAAATCATGTAGATGTGGATTGAAACAGAAAGTGATATGTTGATCTCATGATATCTTAAAAACAAATAACAGTTGAGGCATGACAAGTCAATTTGAACATTTAGGATGTTTTTGAGCACATAGGCACCACACACACCCTAAAAATAAGTAAACAAATGAGTCCACCACTTTGAAATCCAACAACAAACTGATCCAAACATAAATGGTATGTGAAGCCACATTTGATAGCAAAAACACAAGATTTCAAGACAACCCTAAAAGCAAAATTCATATCTTTCACATCTCCACCAAGACATACATCATGAACCAAGATCAAACACTAACCAAAGATTTGAGGCATAATAAATAGCAAGCATAACAACTTAACACCCATTTCATAATAATGATAGACAAGAAAGATATGAAAATAGAAAAATGTGAAAACAAGAGCCACATTTATTCAAACATGACCAAGGGCAATGGGAGAATCTATGAGCAACTTACAAGTTGAGTCAATCATCACTAACAAGCTAGGTCTAACAAGCCTAGGGCAGGCATATCATTATTTCAAAGTTGGATCCTAAATCTACCAGATGGCCCAAAATCTTCACCAACAAGTTAAGCATGACATTAAAGTAACAACTTGTAACATATCATCCACATACCATTTACAAATGACAAAATATTAACAAAACAAATATCATGAACATAAAACTAGGGTTCTTGACAAAGAAACCACAATGGGGCAGCCATGGCATGTTTTCACAAAAATCACCACAAAATGACAATACATGCTAATGTATGATTAATGGAGATTTGGAATGTCACATACCTTTTGTAGACAAGCCTTGAGCAAGCTAAAAAGCTTAGAAACCCAGAGACACTCCTTCCTTTGCAAAGAGATGAAGCTTATTTCCTCTTGAAGCAACAAAACCAACTTTCAAGACAGTTGGAGTTATGTGATTTCCAGCTGGTTTTTTTTTATGGTTTAGACACTTGAGATATGATGTATAGGAGATGTTAGGAGTATTATAATGGTAGGAAAAGCTTTGAATGAGAATTTGGCTTTCTAAGTGGAAGAAAGTCAAACTATTAAGGTGTGGAGGTTGACTTTTGTGAAAATGATATTTTTGAGAGGTTTGAATGTATGGACACCTTCTACACCATATTTAGGGATTGTATGGATGATTTTGAAAGGCTTAGAAGTGGTAGAACTGATCTTGAGCAGAGTTTTGCTCAAGACAGCTTTTTGGTGAAAATGGAGATTTTGGGTTTTTTGAGATTCTTAAGGAATGAGAGGGAATTGAGAGCTATGGTTTCTCTGGTTTTTTAAGATTGCTCTGGTGTGTCTAAACTCATAGAAGAGGCCTCTATTTATAGCCAAAACAAGAGTGAGGGCAACCTTGGTCTTTTACCACTTTTGGAGGGAGTTTCATGAGATTTTTCAAATGAATCTTACTAAATCTTCTCCTATCAGTTCCATGGTTCAATGGAGATAAGAAAAATCAAGTGGAGATGGACATGAAGTGA